>JXTB01000966.1:11514-39603 GCA_002914805.1 Parasponia andersonii | reverse complement strand
GTATAAATACTTCTCCCCATTTGAGTTCTAAGCATCAAGTAAGAAGCAAAGCTTCTAAGAGTGAAGAGAAGAGAGAAAGAAGCATAGCTTCTAGTAAGTGAGTGAGTGAGCTTAAAGAGTGAAGTTGAGAATTTTCTCTTGTAAAAGTATTTGAGTGAATAATAAAGTTTGTTTTACTTTTTAACACAAAACCCTCAGCAATCCATAGCTTATATAATTTGTCATCAGGAATTAACGCGTCTTTAGTAAAGATAATAAAATACAAGAAACATAATTTTAGTTGGCGAGGTAGATCAAGGTAGCCCACTTTCTGAAGTACCTCTAAGATGGACATTGGATTCAACCTCATGAATAAAGTTACGTAGTAGCCTTTTCCACTTTTGTTTTTTTGACAACAAATCAGCCATCGTTACAATTGAAAGCGGCAAGCCTTGGCACAGCCTAACAAATTCGTGGCATAATTTCTCCATCTCTAGAGGAGGACAATTCGGTTCAGGCTTGTATTGGAATGCTATTCTAAAGAAAAGTTCCTGACACATCTCTTTGGACAAGGGCTCCATCTTATGAACATGATCAAATGAGGAAGCAACAACAATGTCGCTCTAAGTCATGATGATTATTCTACTACCTCTGTCATCATCAAGTAGGGCATCCTTCATAAGTTGCCAAAATTTCACTTCACAAACATCATCAAACATAATCATGTACCTTTTCGACTACAAATATTTCCTTATACTAATAATCAGCTCTTCCATGACCATCATGTTAACATTCCTGACATCACGTTTTTCATCTTCACATATTTGCCATGCCACAAGCTTCAATAGCTCTTTCACGTTGTACGTTTGAGAAACAATGATCCAAGCACGATAATTAAAGTGTCATTCCACCAGTACGGTACCGTCACAATCTTTCTTAGCGAGAGTAGTTTTACCTATTCCTATGATGCCCACGACTGAAATTACCGAGCGCCTGGCTTCTCCTCCTCTTTACCTTTCCATCAATTCATTTCCAATGGAATCAAAACCCATAATATAAAGCTCTAGGAAAGAAGACAAAACAAATTCATCATGAGCTAGGTGTTACCGATATTGTTGAACGATTGTGGTTCCATCACTAGATCTCTGACCTCGTGTCTTCATGTCAAGTAACAAAGCCTTGATATTTTGAATGTTCAAAGCTAAGTTTCAACGATTGTTCTACTAGAAATAAGAGATTTTAAGACTAGAAAGGCTAGAGAGGCTTAGGGAGAAGCTAGAGAGAATTTTGGTGAAAGAGAATAACTTGTATTACTACTTGAATTGTTTCTCTTTGGCTTGATACAAAATAGGGGAAGGAGCATTCCATTTATACTACTCTAAGGATGATTCTAGATAGTATAAGAATGCTCTATTTAACCTCTAATAACATAATTAATTGTACTATCTAGTAAATACAAGAATACTATAGAAACTATGGTATCAATTTATGGGCTATTAGAACTAAAATAAGCCTAACTCACAACATAAACCCAAATAATTTAATTATAGCCCTATGGGTCACAACAAGTTTTCCTTCTAACAACCTTTCTTAAACTTGATTTGTGACACATAATAAATTTCTTAACTTAAGAAAATCTTCATGCTTGAGTGGTTTGGTGAAAATATCTGCCACTTGGTCTTGAGACTTCACATACTTAAGTTACACATCCTTTCTTGTAACACATTCTCTTATGTAATGGTAGTGGCTATCAATGTGCTTACTTCTATTATAGAAGATAAGATTCTTTGCCAAAGTAATTGCTGATTTATTATCAATACAGATCTCAGTAAGTTTATTCTGTAGAATGTATAGTTCCTTTAACAAGTTTCTTAGCCAAATTGCATGACACACACATGATGTAGCTGCAACATACTCTACTTAGAAGCTTGAAAGTGTGATGATTGTTTGCTTCTTAGATATCTATGTGAAAGCAGTAGCTCCCATGAAGAATGTAAAACCACTTGTAGTTTCTCAATCATCTAAGTCTCCACTCCAATCAATGTCACTATAACCCACAAGATTTTAGTTAGTAAATGATGAATATCATAAGCCAAAGTTAGTTGTACCTTTAATATATCAAAGGATACTTTTGGCAACTTTCAAGTGTGTGGTTGTTGGAGATTCCATGTAATGACTAACTAGGCCCACAACATAGAAAATATCAGCTCTTGTATAATGTTGGATCCACCTTTTCTCCTTCATCATGCTTTGATAGTTTGACTCCATATTCGATCGGTATATTGACAACCTTACAATCATTCATCGTGAAATTATTGATGATTTCCTTGGCATAACCTTCTTATTAAATGAAAATTCCATCTTCTTCTTACTTCATTTCTATGCCAAGGTAGTAACATATGAGTCTGATCTCGGTCATCTCGAACTCCTTTATCATTGCTTTCTTAAACTCCCCGTGAAGATCAAATCATCGACATAAAGGTACACAATCAAGATATCTCAGTCATTTACTTTGATGTACAATGCATGCTTATAAGGACATTTAATGAAGTTTTTATCTTAGAAGTACTTCTCGATGTGGCTAATCCATACTCTCGGTGCTTGCTTTAACCCATAAAGGGTCTTCTTCAAGGACTCTATTTAAGAAAGTAAACTTGACATCCATTTGATGAATTTTTCATTTATTTTGAGCAGCCAATGATATGATCAATCATACCATTTCTAGACGAGCGATAGGAGTAAATACCTTGGTATCCTTTCACTTGAACTACGGCTTCAAGATGATCCTGATCTTGTTTCTTGATAAGTGCTTGCCGTTGGTGAAGTCTGTAGGGTAACAGGCTCTTGCGGTTCTTATATTACTTGCTCTATTATTTGTTGCTCACTTTTTTCTTCAATGTATGGTAGGAAGTCATAATTTCCCTCTTCTATGTGCCATTCCCAGGTGCTTTCTTTGTCAAACTCCATGTTGTGAATAATAATGGTCTTGCCATTACTTGGATTGTAGAGCTTGAAGCCTTTTAAGTTAGAGTCGTAGCCGATGAAGATAAACTTCTCACTTTTATCGTCGAGCTTTGTTCTCTTTTCATCGGGTACGTAAGCGTAAGCTATGCTACCAAACACTCTTAGGTTAGAGATTCCAGGCTTTCTTCCACTCCAAGCTTCTTGTGGCATCTTTCCCCATACGCTTATTGTTGGAGAGTGATTTGGCACAACTTCAGCCCAAAACTCCTTTGGCATTCCTTTGCTCTTGAGCATGCTTTTGGTGATGTCAAGGATTGTTCTATTCTTTCTTTCTGCGATACTAGTTTGTTGGGGAGATGGTAATGTTAAAGGATAGTGGATGCTATTGTCCTCATAATACTTATGAAACTCGTGGGATATGAATTTTCTTCCTCTATCAGATCTTATTGCCCTGATATTTCGTTCAGTTTCCTTTTCTTGAATTTTTTGAACACTTCTGATTTCTCCTTTAAGAAATGCACCAAGTTATTCTTGAAAAATCATCGATAAAAAGGAGAAAGTAGTTACTCTTACCGAGAGAGCTTGGTCTTATTGGACCCCACACGTCAGTATGGATGTACTCAAGTCATTTATAGGCTCAGGAACTTGATTCTCTTGGAAAACATCTTCTGAATTATTTTTCCAATAAGCATCCTTCACATAGTTGGTCTAGTCGACTAAGGAAAGGTAGACCTCATACCATCTCCTTCTTTGCTAATAATTCTAGACTGCCAAAATTGAGATGTCCAAACCATAGGTGCCAAAGTCATGATGAATCTTTGTAATAAGCCTTTAGATACTTTGCTACGTCATTTTGAATATGTACTAAGAACATTCTGTTTCTTGTCATTAGCACTTTGGTTAATAACTAGTTTCTATTGTCTCTTAATAAAAGACTATTAACAAACTATAGTGTTGATGTTGGGAAGAAAATCAAGAAATAGAGTTGATGGACCATGTCCTCATCTTTTTCTTCTTCTTCTTTCTCTCCTTCCATTGTTGCCATTCTCTATTTCATTCTATCTCAACGTGCCTCTTTCAACTCTAAAAATAGGGTTTTAAAGAGATGGTAGGTCAAATTTTGACCATTATATTGTCGAAAAGTTGACCTTGACCATCAATTATTGACCCAGGATGCAAGAAGTGGTGCCACTGTGCTATTTTTGGTACTATGGCACCAAAAGTACTCGAGAGCTAGCACTAGGACATCACTTTTGGCACTATCGCATCACTTTTCTACTGGTTTAGCACTGTGGCTTTCTGGATGCGCCATTTCTTCATTTTAGCTCTGATTTGCCTTATTTTCATTGTGTTACAACCGTATTGGATTAAATTTGATCTCAATAGTTTGAAAATTTAATTTTAAGGGCACAAATTTACTTTACTTTGTATCAAACACCTTTATTTCATTCTCCTATCAACATAAACAACAAAAAATCAAAACAATAAGAAAAACACTTGAAAAAACTTAATTCAAATTAGAATATAGTAAAACTTAAAGCATAATTACACTAGATAGCTCCAATTTTATGGAGTTAAAACACTCTCAAACTTAAGACTTTACTAGTCCTTGAGTAGAACAAGAAGAAAAACATGTAAGAACACATAAGAGGTAATGTACTAACATTGATGATTTTGAATTAGTTCCTTAAAGCTTATAAAATAGCATAACTTAAAGAAAAGTTCAAATATTAGCTAGGTACTAAGAATAACTCAAGAGCACATCTCATTTCAAATCAAATTTCTCATGTGTGTGTACACATGTCTTTCTCTTATCATTGTGTGAAATCCAGATAAGTTTATGCAAACTTATATTAAGCATAAAATCTTAAAGGTAATAATCAAATTCCATAATTTTGTTTTTCAAATTTATCTCCACTAATGTAGATAAATACAACACCAAGGATCAAAAGGTCGTCATTAAGGTTGTAATGTTGGCTTAGATGAAGGTATAATGATTTAGGTAAAGTAAGCTTAAATCACCCTTAAGCACATTAACTTTAAGACTTATGTATAGCTATTCTTTAACACACCAAGTCCACTAAAATTAAAATTTCCTTCTTTCCATCAACATTTAGCCCACATTTATTTCTTTTTTTTTTGCTTTTTTTAATTTTTTTTTATTGAATTGCACACCCCTAAACTTGGTTTTTTTTTTCATGAATAAGTGTGTAACTTTTTTTTTTCAAATTCACTCCACCCGTCCTCCCATAACATAAAATAGCTCAAAATACTTCAATAAAAATAATCAATATACTCAATAGGTAAGATTAAATGATATTATTTTAAGCTAAATTAATATGTGTGTGGTTGAAGAAAAAAAAGGCTTTACATGGCTCAAAATGGATGTACTAGGGATAAAGTATATCATGGTTAGCTTGAAAGCCTGAAAAGGATTTAGGCAATCTTTGAATTGTTTGAGCCTTTCAAGCTAACTATGACACATTTTATTCCTAGTACACCCATTCTAACCCTTGTAAAACCCTTTTCTTTTTCAACCATATATATATTAGCATAACCTAAAATAATATCATTCAAAACCTTTATCCCTTAGGTATATTGATTATTTTTATTGAAGTATTTTAAGCTATGCTACATTATGAGAGGATGGGTGGAGTGAAATTGAAAAAAAAAAGAGTTACACACTTGTTCATGAAAGAAAGAAACAAGTTTGAAGGTGTGTAACTCAACAAAAGCAAAAAAATAATAATAAAATGAAAAAAATGTTGGGCTAAGTGTTGTTGGAAGAAAGGAAAATTGTAAGTTAGTGGTGTGCTACTTGGTGTATGAAAGAATAGCTCTACATGAATCCCAAAATTAATATGCTTAAGGGTGATTTGAGCTCACTTTTCCTACATCATCATACCATCACCTAAGTCAATATTACAATTTTAATGAAGACCTTTTGATCCATGGTGTTGTTACTTTTGATTGTGTGCTTAATATATGTTTGCATAAATGTATTTGGATTTCACATAGTGATAGAAGAAAGGTATTTACACACACACAGGGACTTGGATCTGAGATAGGACTTGTTCTTGAGTTATTCTTAATATCAAGTCAATATTGGTACTTTTCTTTAAGTTATGCTATTATGTGAGTATTGAAGAACTAATTAAAAATCATTAGAGTCGGTATAATACCTCTTGGGAATGTGTTAGATTCATAAAATTGGAGCTATCTAGTACTATTATGCCTTAAGTTTTGCTATATTATTGTTTGAATTAGGTTGTTTCAAATGTTTTTCTTGTTGTTTTTATGTTATGTTTGTTTGTGTACATAGGAGAATAAAATAAAGGTATTTCATGTGAATTAAGGTGAATTTGTGCCTCACAAATGAGTCTTTTGAACAATTATAATTGAAGTTGAATCCGATATTTTCGTAATGCATCGAAAATGAGACAAATCGAAGCTCAAACAAAAAAATGGCACATCCAGGAAGTCGAGGTACCAAACTAGTAGAAAGTGCATTGCAGTGCCAAAAATGGCGCTAACTCTCGGATAGTTTTGGCAACAGATTGCCAAAAATGACACCGCAGTGCCACCCCCTACGTCCTGAGCTGAGATCAACTTTTTGATGATCCAAGGGTCCAAATTTAGCTTACCTTAGGTTTACAAGAGAATGTTGGGATAGAGAGAAAGAGAGAGTGGTAGCCATAGAAAGAGAGGAAGAAGAAGATGAAGATATGCTCCGACTAACTCTATTTCTTAATTTTCTCCACAACATCAACATCATAGTTGATTTTTAGCTTTTTCTCTTCACTTTTTTGAGAGTTTTTCCTTGTATTTTCTATGTTTAGAGAGTAGTATAGTTGAGAGAAAATCTTTGAGAAAGGAATCAAGAGAGCCAGGACCAAGTTTTGAGAAGGAGATTGATAATTTCCATGAACACCTTCAAGCTCTTTAAAGAGGGGAAATTCTAAAACTCTTTTCTCTTTGATATTTATATTTCTTGATTCTATGGTGTTATAATGCTATTGTTCTCAATTTATATTTCAAACTAAATATTTCTTTGTCTAGTTTTACTATGTGAACCAATCTAGTATCTTGTGTTTGTTTATTTATTTTCTCTTTAATTAATCATATCCACTATTGAGTTATTTAGTTTACCGTATACTTTTTGCTTCAATTTAATTGATCACTAAATAAATTGTTGAATGAAATCTTTATGAACTTGGGAAGGGGAATTTAGGTTTGGACATAGGTAGAATAATATAAGAACACCTATGGGTGAGTTTGCATAGGATAGGAATATACCTATATGACTTGTGCAATCATTTTGAGAGAATTACTAAACTTAATGAATCTAGTCAATTTATGTTAGTAGTAATATATTAGCTTATCCAGGTGTTTTCATTTATGTTTTGGAAAAGATTTTGTGAACATATTTGAATTCTCGGTTGACAACTCTAATAGATTAATTAATATAACAGGAAGGTTGGGGAATTTAAAAACCTAGAAATTTTTCTTACTTTCATTCATTTTGCATGTTAGTTCAGTAGCTTGGTTCTATTTTTTGAAACTCTATATATCAGTTGTTTGGATAAAGTTAGAGTAGAGATAATTTTGATACTTAGCATTGAATTAGAAATCAATCCTCGTGGGTTCGACACTCTACTTCCTTATCTATATTACTTGTGACCATGTGTATTTCTACGGGAGTATGTGAATTTATAGTTTCACATTCCAACTAATAGAGGTTGTCAAGATCCTCCTCAAAACTTGGCTTTTTTTGCTCCCTTGAATCCTCTTTTTAGGGCTTTCTCTCAACTATACTACTCTCTAAATATAGAAAATAGAAAAACTCACAAGAAGATAGAGAAAAATAGCTAAGAACAAACTATGGTGTTGATGCGGGGAAAGAAATTAAGAAATAGAGTTGATGGACTATGTCTTCATCTTTTTTTTCTTCTTCTTCTTCTCCTTCCATGGCTACCATTCTCTCTTTCTCTCTATCCCAACATATCTCTTTCAACCCCAAAGACAAGGATTTAAAGGGGTAGCTCGTGCTAACCTAAGGTAGGCCAAATCTAGACCATTGGATCGTCAAAAAGTTGATCTTAGTTGTCAATTATTCACCTAGAATGCAGGAGCTGCCATTGTGGTGCTATTTTTGGCGATGAAACTACCTGAGAGCTGGTGCTGAGGCACCATTTTTGGCACTGCTGCGCCACTTTTCTACTAGTTTGTTGTCGCGGTTTCCTGGATGCACCACTTTTTCGTTTTCGCTCTGATTTGCCTAATTTTCATTGCGTTACGACTATATCAGATTCAACTTCGATCCAAATGGTTTGAAAAAGTCATTTGAGATGTACAAATTTACCTCATTTTGTATCAAACACCTATTTTTCATTATTCTATCAACATAAAGAAACAAAATGTCAAAACAATAAGAAAACAATACTTGAAATAACTTAATTTAAATAAGAACATGGCAATACTTAAGGCATAATAGTACTAGATAACTCTAATTTTATGGAGTTAACAATCAAGCATGGAGTTTGAGAAGAGTAGCGTGAGGCCCACAAATCATTGAAGTACGAGGGTTAGAAACTACATGCAAGGAGACTTGTAAAACAAGTCAGTAGAAACAACAACATAAAAATAGTAGGATAATAGAAAAAAATGGTATATAACTATTTATGATATAGAAAGTGATAAAATAATTAGTGGGCCAAGGATATATGAATAAATAAGTATGGACTTAAGAAGTAGAGATCTGAAAATATCTAGGCCTATATGAATATTTAGGAAACTGCCAACACTAAAAAGACTATTAATCAAGTTATACATGCATGAACATACAAAAATGGGTACGTATATATACATATGTTTATAGGTGTATGGAGATGAGATAAAAATGACTAGGAACTAAGCACATGTAAATAAGATACAAAAAGGTGCATGCAAACATACAAATATGGAAAAGGGATTAGGACTTATCTATAAGTTGGTCACGAACCAAAGACCAAGGAGAGTACGATGAGAACATGATAACAAGTAGTGTTGGGCCAAGGCTTGAGCAAGAAGTAATGATGAACTAGCCATAGATTGATGACATTATATATATATATATATATATGAGACTAATGAAATGAATGCATGCAAAGATAAGCAGGTGATGAAGTGAAGATAGAGGGAGTTATGGTGGTGGACTAGAGTAAGTAGAGATAGTTGTAACATCAAAGCAAGGAAAATGATGGTGATGACTTTGGAGGTCACAGTTGAACACAAAGAATAGAGAGAATAATTAGAGTACAATAAAAGAGAAAGGGGACCTTGTGTTAATAATTTTTTTGTGAGCTGAAAGTCCCTTACTAATAAGGTGAAAACATCTATTTATAAGCAAATTATCCCTTGATTTATAAGAAATCTTAAGTTACATGGGATTAGGTATCTAGCTTTTATTGGCTTAGTCTAGTCTCAATGTAGAAGTACTTATGCAACAAGTACTTATAGCTACAAGACCTTTAATCACAAGTTGGAGGCTTTTAGAGCCTTCTAGAATTATCTAGCACCATTGGACTACTCGTGCACAAACTACATGTAACTTCCATGAAGGACTAAACAACATGTAATTGGCTCACACGACATATAGCTTGGCTTTAGATAGAGAAGCTCCAAAAACAGCAAGTAGTTCAAACCTAAATGACGTGTCATTTTCTTGAGTCAATGTCATTTTTCTTATGCTACTTGTAGTTTGAGTAAGCTAGCCTAGGTCTTGTTAATCCTATGCTTAATTACCACTAATTCTCATTTTAAGATTAATGCTAAAAATTGGCAAAACCCTAAAACATTAAGTCTCATGAGCTATGGTGCATGTCATCATTCGCGAGAGCTTATTAAGTAGTATAAATAGAGGGTCTTGTATACATTTCATAAGCCATGTCTTCCTCTTAGTTGTACATCTCACATCTATTTGTTTCCACTTCCAGTCATGGCTCCTAGCTCGAATTTGGGCTCGTCAAGAATATCCTCGAGGGGTTCATCTTCTCCTCAGCCATATACTTTGAGTAGTTCATTAGACATAATGGTGAGTTCACCATCATCTCCTTCAGTTATATCGATATCTCCTCCAGTAAACTAACCAAGCGTGGATGATCTCTAGGCTCAAGTTAACACCTTGAGTGAGCAACTGACTGAGATGCAATTATAGTCCTGAGCTAAATTACGCTACTACATCCAGAGGATCCAAGAGCTTGAAATGTATGCTACTCATTCTTTTGAGCATGTTTCAGGGATCCAATCTTGTGTAGAGCAAACAATCGCCATTCTAGAGGCAAATCTAAAGATGGCATAGATAAACTTGATGAAAGCATACGAGAAAATCAACTGTTTGCAAGAGTTATACTGGGATCTCTGAAGTCGAGTGATTCTAGTGCTAGTGTTAGTTTCCCACATACAGCCATAGCCTCCATATTACGGTGCTCAATCTTCTATGAGTTGATAAGGATCTCAGAGATATCCGAATCAACGGCATCATGGACCTCATAGCTTTTACCATTAGGTGAGGTCTTCTTGTATACTAATGAGAAATGCATTCTGCAAAATAAAATACCTCCTCGAGCCTTGTATGCTCATTATGATATAAATAAAGAAAAGTTTGCTTTTACACATATATATTTTAAAGACTTCAAACATGCATATACAAATGATTATGTCTTAGAGAAAAGCAAGCAAACATATATGAGTATTCCTTGGGTTTTGACATGAAAATACTATAGTAACAAATATTTTGGAGAAGAGAAAGCACATGATTTTATTGTCCATGACAAGGATATTAAACTCAAATCCAAATAATAGCTTAATTAAGATGTTTGCTCATATTTTGTGAAGATATAAGGTACCCAAACAAGTATAGTGATGAGCACCTTGAAGCATATAATTTGTTATCAATAAAAATATTAGGCTTTGAGTCAAGTATAAGACAACAAAATAATATTGTAACTAGTATGCAAGAATGGTTCTAAATTTAATTTATTAATAATAATTATCAAATTAATGATCATAAAATGTATATATGAAGCAAAAATCTAACTTCATAAAATTAATTTTGCTACGAAGGAGATTCGTGCAAAGTTATAGTATGCATGCATGGGAGGGACACGTCCAAAAAGACACTAAGCGAAAAACCTTGTATAGTTTTTCTTTGGTTTGTTCGAAAATAAAAGTATTCGAAGAGTAGAACCATTTTTAGGTGGTATTGGTATATGGACATGCTTGGGTGTTATGCTAATGTTTCAAGACAAGTCACATACAAACAAAAGAAGGTGGCACCAACCTAGCCTAGTATAGCTTAGGTCGAGACTACAAGGGAGGAAAGTCATCATTTTTTGTCACGGTTACACGCAAGTCGGGAGTAGATGTGACAAGGCATGCAAGTGGTGAAGTGTTTGTACAAAAGCTACACACCTAGCCTTATTAAGTAGCTTGGGCAGCTACAAAAGAAAGAAGATGACAAAGCTGAAAAGCTTTGTACGAAAAGAAGAGCATGAGAGAATAGTAGCCATTTTGACTGCATTATAGTATAGGAACCCCGAGAGTCACATCCACACATATATATATATATATATATAGTAGAGATAGGTATTATATATATAGGTGAATGATGATGCAAGTGGACAAAAAGAAATATAAAGAAAGAAATTGTATAGCAAGTGGCAGCACCCTAGACTTCCAAATGACTATTGTGTGGTCATTTCAAATGGAAAGATAACAGCGCATGCTATATCATTTTCAGATTTATATATTTGTGTAATCAGATTCCTTTGTTGGAATCAATTGCACATTTAAAGGCTTAACGAAATGAAAGAGGGACGGAGAGGCCAAGGGCCTTATCTCGTAGGGTTGCATGGCTATTTAAGCCATGCATGGGACTTATTTCGGTCCCAAACCTTTTAACCCGAGGGGGAGAGTGAAATGAAAGAAAGAGAAAAAGTTGATAGAGATAAGGCATTCAAAAATAAAGAGAGAGAGAGAGTATGGAAAAGAACTTCAAACAAGATTAAGTGTTTTTCATAAGAGCTAAAATGAAAATGAGAGCTTTGAGGGTACTATCCTCGAGCTTGACTTGAGCAAATTATATAGAAACACTGTGGGAGTACTACCACAGATTGGAGGAGTAAGGATGTACTACAAGGCTCCATTAAGGAGTTAGGTGACATAGAATAGCTCAAGGATTGTGACAAATCCCCAAACAAAGTTTTAAAACTCTTAGATATTTCTACCAGTATTGTTGTCGATGCATCTAAGAGAGAGCTTCTTTTAGAACCTCTGTCTAAAGATTAGATAGAGACTATAACATTCTCCCTTCCTTTAGCTTACTGAATACTTTTTCTCTTGTCCATTTATTACTGACAAAGGCAAAGTCTCTAGTGAGGAAAAAAAAGGGAGATTAGCAAGTTATGGACAATGAGCCCTGACCTATTATGAAAAATTCTTGTTTTAGGTCACGAAGCCTAAAATAAGATAGTCATGGAACATGGACTTCTATGACCGTTAGGAATTTTCAAAATGGAAGAGTGTAATCCTTAGAGATTCTAAGGAAGGGAATCAGCACTAGAGTAAGAATAGAAATATGCAAATTCCATGTAATTTTAAATTTCACGAAAAATATCTCCATGTAATTTTACATTTTTTGCAAAATGTCTCCATTTAATTTTATATTTTGTGCAATAAAATTTTATGAATTGTCCGAAAACGCAAAAGAAACAAAATAAAGACAACTAAACTATCATGGAAAATAAATGAAAGGAAGTAGTAAGAAAAATACCTAGGTTTACTAATTCTTCAACCATCCATTAAACCCCTAATCTCCTAATTTCCTTCTTACATTAGTTAATCGACTAGAGTTGTTAACCAAGAATTCAAATGTATTTACAAACTCCTTTCCAAGATATAAGGGAAAATACCTAGACAAGCTAATATGTTACTCCTAACATAAATTGACTAGTTTTATTAAGTTTAGTAATTCTCAAAGAGGTGGCACAAGTCATACGGGTATATTCCTATCCTATGTAAACTTATCTCAAACTAGGTAATCTTATGTTGTTTACCTAAGTCCAAATTTCTAATCCCCTTTCCTAGCTCATAGATATTTCACTCAACAATCTATTTACTAATCAATTAAATAGAAGTAATAAACATAAGATTAAACAAATAACTCAACAATAGATTTGATTAATGAAAGAAGAGAAATAAAAAAAGACAAGATACTAGGTTTATTAACATAGTAAAACTAGATGAAGAAATATTTAATTCATAATATTAATTGAAAACAATATCATTATAATTCAATGACTTCAAGAAATACAAAATAAAAGAGAGAAAAGTTATAGAATTCCCCCTTAAAAAAGCTTGAAGGTATTCATAGAGGTTGTCAAGCACCTCTTCAAAGCTTGGCTCTTGCTCCCTTGAATTCTATCTCTAGGATTTGCTCTCAACTATACTACTCTCTAAATATGGAAAATACAAAGAAAAACACATAAGAAAAAGAAAACAAACTAAGAATAAACTATGATGTTGATGTTGGGGAGGTAATCAAGAAACGGAGTTAATGGATCGTGTCTTCATCTTCTTCTTCCTCCTCTTCTTCTCTTTTCATGGCTACCTCCCTCTCTTTTTCTCTATCCAAACATGCCTCTTTCAACCCCAAAGATAGGATTTTAAAGAGGTGGCTCGTGCTAATATTAGGTAGGCCGAATTTTGAGTTTTAGATCATTAAAAGGTTAATCTTAGCGGTCAATTACTTACTCAAAATGCAGGGGGTGACACTACGGCATCATTTTTTGTACTGCAACATCCAAAGTTCTCAAGAGATGGCGCTGCAAAGCCAGTATTTATGCCCCATCACTACTTTTCCGCTGGTCTGACGCCTTGGCTTCCCAGGTGCGCCATTTCTTTGTTTGAGTTCTAATTTTCCTCATTTTCATTGTGTTACGACTATATCAGATTGAATTTCAATTCTAATAGTTTAAACAACCCATTTGTGAGGTACAAATTCATCTTATTTTGCATCAAACACCTTTTTTTCATTCATTTATATACTTATTAAACAAGCAAAACATCAAAACAACAAGAAAATAATTGAAATAACTTAAAATTAATAAGAACATAGCAAAACTTAAGGTATATTAGCACTTGATAACTCTATTTTTCTGGACTTAATATACCACCAAATTTAAGATTCTACTAGTCCTCGAGCAAAAGAAAAAGAAAAACACCTAAAAACACACAAGAGGTATTATGCCGACACTGATGATTTCCAATTGGTACCTCAATATCACATAATAACATAACTTAAAGAAAAGTACAAATACTTACTAGGTATTAAGAATAACTCAAGGGCATGTCACATTTCAAATTGGATTTTTTGTGTGTGTGTATGCCTTTCACCTATCATTGTGTGAAATCCGGATAAGTTTATGCAAACATACATTAAGCACAAAATTTCAAAGGTAACAATCAAGTCCTTAAGTTTGCTTTTCGAATCTATCTCCACTAATGTAGATAAATAACACCAGGTATCAAAAGGTCTTCATTAAGGTTGTAATGTTGGCTTAGGTGAAGGTATGATATTTTGGATAAAGTAAGCTCAAATCACCCTTGAGTATATTAACTCTAGGACTTATGTAGAGTTATTCTTTCACACACCAAATAACATGTCAATAAAATCAAAATTTATTTTTCTTCTATCAACATATAGCCAAACACTTATTCTCGTTTTTTTGTCTTTTTTTTTTTTGCTTGTTGAGTTGCATACCCCCAATCTTATATTTTTCTTTCATGAACAAGTGTGTAACTCTTTTTTTCTTTTTTTTTTAGCAATCTCACTCCACCCATCCTCCCACAACATAGCATAGCTCAAAATAATTCAATTAAAAAAAATCTATATGCTCAAGGGCTAAAGGTTGAATGATACTATTTTAGGCTAGGCTGATGTGTGTGTGGCTGACAAAGAAAAGGCTTACAAGGCTCAAAATGGGTGTACTAGGGATAAAATATATCAAAGTTATCTTGAAAGACTCAAACAGTCCAAAGATTGCCTAAATCCTTTCCTTGGTAAAAGGTTATCTAGGATTTCGCCTCAATAGATTATCAAGTAAATTCTAGTACTTGTAAGATTACCAAAATATCATATTCACATAAACATTCTCTAGACTTATGAACAAATCAAAGATTAAGGCATTGTGCTCAGTATAGACTCTCATAATCAAAATTGGACTAACACAAGAATTATCCATAAGACCAAGCCAATATCTACATTTTTTCAAAAAGTTGTGTACCAATTCACCCAAGGTTCTTATCATTTGAATATGTTAATCATCAAAGAAAGCACAAAATACCTCTAATTATTCAAGCACATAATCATGCAACTAAGAAAATAAACACACAATAACAAACAAACTAACACATGTGAAATTCAATAAGGTTTACTCCCTCCCCTAAAGTTAGTATGCAAAATATAAAAAAATTAAAGAACAAAAGAATGAGTTTAAAGATACGCCTCTTGTTGGCACATAGCCCTGAAGCTTGATCTTCTTGAAATGACATTAACTCTATAGATTGTACAAAACACAAACATAGAAAAAATAACACACGAGCATGAAAAAGGTAAACACTTGGGTTGCCTCCCAAGAAGCATTTGAGTTATCTTCTTCGACTTGACTCAAGTGAAGGCTCATCAAAGAGCGATTATTGCCCATAAAGTATGGAAAACAACACCATAAATAGGTCTTTGTTGCAATAGTCCTCAAGCTTGACCGAGTTATTGGTATATTTGCCCTAAAAAGTAGATTTCCAATTTTACTCTTTTGGTGTAAATAACTTTCTCGTATATGCAATTATGATATTTGCTAGATTAAACTGTCTCAATTACTAAAGATTGGAGTGCTTTTCTATCTCAATAGGAATCATGTGTCTCAAATTATTAAAGCATCTGACTTCTGATAGAAACCCTAGCACAACATACATAAGTTATGTGTATTGAACTAGACTAGGTAATATAAAGAATTGGAGTTCAATAATTCAATTTTTATATTACCACAACTAGCTCTTAACATGTAGATTTTAATTCTTGATATTTGATTGGACTTGCTATCATGGATTATACCTTTTGATTTGTTAAAAGACTAGCCTCTATGAAATTAGAGGCGAACTTTAGTATATTAGAAGTTATGGCTTATGAATTGATGGGAATACCAAATAGTTAAGGACACTATACATTAATACCACTTTAAGGACTTTCAAGATTCATGGAATAATTAAATCTAAGATCTTAGTATTTACTTTATGAATTGGTTGATAATTTTATCTAAATGTCCATTGAGAAGAAAATTATTGACAACATTATTCATTGATAGAAAGATAGTAACTTAAAGGTAAATATGTGTTGAAGGGGTATTACAGTAATTTCACCTATCCAACTACGACATTGTATAGGGATTTTAAATGTGGTATAGAATATGCTAGATAGATCGGTTAATCAAGACTAGTTGATTAAATATCGATAAAAGGTCTAACATTTAATCTAAGAGTGCAGTATTGGGTCTTTAGTGGAGTTTCCTCTTACTAATAGTATTTATATAAATACCATAATAAGAGTTATTATGTATTTATCGTACTATTGGAGCTTAGATTATTTAGATCCATTAGGTATCTTGTCTAACTTAATAAAGCTCATTAATTAGTTGGTGGTATTTGTGAAATTAGTTTCATGAAACAGTGTAAAATAATGATTAAACATAGAAGTTGGTATTTTTATAAATGAGTTTCATGAGTTGGACATATTTATAAAATTACAACCAATGTCTGAATTGGAAAACAAGTCCATTCTTAGTTGGACTAGGATTAGCAGTTTTGGGCCCCATATATATAAGATATATGAGAGATAAAAATGCACAGTAATCGTAAGAGTGCTACACATGAAACACAAAGGGAGAGAGAGAGAATTCGGCCAAGGCTGAGAAAGAGAGGAGAGAGAAAGTTCCTGCAATCTCAAGGTCTCATCCTATTTCCCAATGTTTCAAAAGATCAAGAACTTGATCATTCTCCAATGAAGGATTCAATTTGGTGCCCACTCACTTTATCAACTAGGAGAAAGATCATAGATAAAATGATCTAGAGTTGGAGATTTGATCACCATCAACAATTAGAACGAGGAGGAGCACGCTACAAGAGGCAAACCCTAATCTTATCTCTAAGGTTTACGCATCTAGATTTGATTTATATTGTACATGATCCTTTATATGATATATGCATATTCTATGGTTATGAAAGTTGTTTTCATGCAAAAATTTTAAAACCTAAATCCACTAATTTTTCCATTGCATTCATGATGTGATTATCTGTTTTTCCATATATGCATGCATGTATGATTTTTTTCTAAGTGTTAGGTCTAAATACCATCAATTGGTATTAAGAGCATAGGTTCACATGTATAGCATAATATTGTTCTAATTGTATGATCTAGGTTATGTGATTGAGTTTGAGCAACTTTTTATATGTGGTAGTTAAATGCTTTATGGTGATGAATGATATTTAATTGCGTATATTATTGATTTTTGCATGGTGAGAAAACTTGTGGATTAAAATTCTAGAAAATTAGGTTTGGGTATTCTTCAATTTTCTGTTTTCATTGGTTTTGAAAATCAGAATTCTTTCCAAAATTTTTCATGTTGTTTTAATTTTTTTAGCATTTCAAAAAAAAAAAAAATTCTGGCCGACACTAACCCTCTATTGCGCACAGCTGACCAATGTTGGAGCTAAATCAATTGGTGCAACACTTACGCAAGGCCAGTGTTGTACCTTTGCGTGACCCATGGTCGGCCAGCACGCCATGCGTGAGGCCACTGTGCCCAGCATGTGCCTCGTGCGCCTATGGCACGATCACTCCTACCCCAGCATGTGCACGTGTTGTGCCTATAAGTGGCCTACGTGTGGCACTTGCTTCCATGTGCGCCGCCTGCTTGCGTAGCTAGCAGACCTGCCGCGCACAGTTTACTTTGCTAGTTTGTGCGAGCGCGTGACTAGCACGCTTGGCGCGCAAGACTTTGCTATGCGCCGTAGCCAGGTGGCCACACCCCTTTTACTGCGTATTACTCTGCCTCTCGCCACCTTCCTCGGGCTGTGACAGCCCATAGGCCGACGGTGGTAGTGTTTCTACCACCCCTACTATTTTCTAAATTAATTAATTAGAAAATTATTTAATCTAAATTCAAATTTTAGAAATAGGAAACTATTCAAATGAGATTAGGATAGTTATCTATTTTTGAATTATCCAATTTTCAATTTGATTTACTTTAGGATAATGATAAATTTGAATTAATTAAATAAATAGGATATTATCTAATGGTTAATTTTAAATTTGCATAGGATTTCAACTATTTATGAAATAGATAAGATTTCCTATATTATCTTTAAATTTTTAATTTAAATTAATAATACAAATTTAAATTTATTAGATATTTTGGATATTATCTAGTAGTTAAGTAAGATTTGCTATTTGCTTCTATTTAAATTTTGAATTTAAATAGATAACAACTATTCAAATTAATTTGATATTTAATATGATTAAATATGATTAGATAATTATCCATAAATCATGATAGTTTAAATTTGAATAATTTAAATTTAGTAACTATCTTTAATTTAAGTTTGATTTAAATTCGGATATAGTTTTGAATTAAAATTTGAAACTAAAATCTAATCCGATTAGATTTAAATAACTACTATGCAAAGATTATTCAAATTCGTAATTAATGAGATTAAGCATGATAGAAAAGATTTGAATTTAATTAGATTAATATTCAATAGTTAATTATAATAACTTTTTATCTAGTAATTATTCTACTCATATTAATTAAAATGTAGTTAGAGTAACTAATTTGATTACTAACTCTACTGATTAATGAGATTAATTAGACAACAAATTAATGAGATTAATTAGTTAATTAATTAATATGATTAATTAAATAGCAAGTTATATCCTTTATAATTAAATAACTTTAATATATTAGAGAAATTTAATAATGATTAGAATTCTATTACAATTAAATTTAAATATGATCTTTATTTAATTATTAGAATTATTTGATTATAATTAGATAGATGAACTAGATAAATTAGAACATTATATGAGTTATAAGTTTCTAATTAATTAGGGTTAATTAAAAGAGTTTTAATTATTTCCTAATTTAGTATATTCCAATTAATCTTTTCTAAATATAGTTATAGAAATAGGAATTCTATAATTCAAAATAATTATCTTTTATTATCATTTAGATCTTAATGAGTTTAAGATAGTATCTTAATGAGATTAAGATAAGAGTAGATAAATTAATTAATCATTAGATAATAAATGTGATTTATTTTCTAATTCTTAACATTATCCTATTAAGTCAACAATTTAAAATTATTTGATCTTTTTAAATTTGGATAAGAATTCATTATGAACTTAATTCTTATACATCGGATAATATGTTTTACAAGAAAACATTAGTTATTGAATTTAACTAATTTTTGAATTATTATTTAATAATTAATGTGATTAATTTTTATTCTTTAATAATTATTAACTATAATCAATAATTAATATTAATTAGTGAGATTAATTATATTAATTAAAAGGATAGTAATACTATAAGGATAATTGTTTGTTTTCATGATTCCCTAGCAAATTGGAGCTTGATTTTAATGAGATTAAAATATTTTAATTTTTGATTAAGAAAATATTTTAATTATGAGACAATTATGGTAATATTTTGATCGGTGGTATTTGACATAAAATATTAATAATTATGAGATAATTATGGTAATATTTTATATGACAAAAAAGATTTTGATAATTATATTATTACAAAATGCATTCTATATGATTGCCATATTAAGTGGGAGTATTTTAAATTTTGTTAAATTTTAATCCAAAATTATTTAAACCATTCTTTAGTTTTGAAATGATTAATTTTGAGAAAATTAGTGAATGTATATAAACTTGTTTATATTCATTACTTGCATTTATTATCATTTGTAAAACTTTTATACAAAATATTTTTTTAATTGTATACTTATTTTTATAGATGCACTTGGAATTTCATTTGATTAAATTCTACTACTAATAATCTTTAAAATTATTGGTTGAATAATTTAGTGGTTAAAGTATCCTAGTTAGAGTTTTTCAAAACTAATCTTTTATACAGGACTTGGTTTAAATATTGTTTTCAATTATTTATCTTTGTCTCAAAAATTGTTGATCAAATTATTGAATTTTCTTCTGGAAAAGTTTTGCTTGAATAGTTTACAATCCTTAAACCTTTTTACTTGATTGTTATGTCCTGATGCTTTTATTGTCTACTTTTATATGGATGAGATGTATAATATAGTATTAGCACTTTAGCTTTAGACAATAATTATTTGATCATAGCACTATGTCTAGAATAGTATGTCATAATATCTTAAATTAGCTCATTCGCTTTAAGTTGCATAATTGGATATACATAATTGATTTTGTGGTTACTAAATAAGTTAAATAACTAGGTAAAATTAGGATCTCTAAATTTTTAAAAGATTGAGTGGGAGCAGGTATGAGATATCCATGGTCTCCATTATTGGTTCAATAGTTCTAAAGATGTGGCTCACCATAGAATCTTGTTGAGCTCCCGTAGAAAGGTTTTCATCTGGGTATTACTGGTATTAAATCTCTTAGGATAATTTGCGAGTGAACTATACATATTGATCTCCCCTAGGATACTGTATTGTATAAGAAAGTTTGTAAATTGAAATAATGGTGACACACTTAATATAGGATGCTATTAACCTCCCGTAGGAGTTATGTTATTAATTCTATGAACTAATAAGTAGGGTAACTAGTAAATTAAAATATGAGATATTTGTCTTTTTATCTAAAATGAATTGTTCACATTTAACTAGTAAACTTAGTTGAGTACTATGAGTATTATAATTTGTATACTTGTCCTTAGTTTATCCTTAGTTTCCAAATGGCCAATAAGAGCATAACATATAATCTTCTTATTTGATTATATGTCATTACATTTATGTTTTCTAATTAACTCTATGTGTACTACAATATCTTGCACGAATTGTATACTGATTTGAATCAGTTACTTTGATTTGTCAATCATAAGAGTTAGTAATTTTGTCAAAGTTCATTTCTAATAATTAATATCTTTTTTTAGGTATTTATTATCCTTCTCAAGATAACGAACACCCTTATTGAGGCATTTATTATCTTACTACAAAATTAAATCGAAACAAAGATGTTTGTATTCGATTATTTTTTTGTATATATTTAATTGAGAATTGAACTTATTGAATTTAATTATGAATTGAATTCATTAAATTCGATTATGAATTGAATTTATTATATGACTTTTGTCTAATTGGGAATTTTATCATTTTGCAGTTTATTGGGAAATATTTATTCATAAGATGGATACAATTTCCAGAAAGAGGAAAGAGATAAGAGAATACAATACACAAAATTGAGTAAGGATATCTTTGAAGACATCACAGCATTCAATGAAATTGAACGATAATTAACCTAAGGATATCTCTACTGAAAAGAGGTTAGGATCTTCTCCAGTGCTTAAATTGCCTGGAAGGCCAAGAAAAACTCTCTCAACGGCAGATATGCGAGATCTCTGACTAGTGGACTCAGGATCTAGTGTCAATATCTACAACGACAAGAAATGATTCATTGAACCAAATCAATTAACTGATGTTGGTCATTGTGTGGAAGTTATAGACAATCAGAGAGTTCGAATTAAAGGATTAGGCGATGCTACTTACAGATCAATGATAGCTCCATGATCATGAAGGATTACTATTACACTCTAGAGTTTGATATGAATGCTCTATCAATATCGAAGATGTATAGAGAAGGCTACCGCTTCGTGTTTCATAAAAAGTTGTATGTCTTCTATAACAATCTATTATACTGTGTGAGAGAAATGCATAATGGACTTTATTTTTTGACTGCAAAGCCACAAAGTACATCATCTTCAATAATATGCATTAGTAAACTCCAAGGGATGGTGAATGACCTTAGGAAGGAGCATAATACTATCAATTGGAACAAGCGACTCGGACATATATTATACTTAGAAATTCGTAGACTTATGGAGCTGCGTCACTTACATGAAGTAGAAATCAGTAACAATATAGACTACAAAAATTTTAAGAAGCCTGTAAAATATAAGCATTATCTTGCCACTCATTATGAGAAAGCCGAGGCATGTTTGGAGTGTGTACATGTGCATATCTGTGAACTTATAGAGGTACTTTCCTACAACAAGCACGTATTATTTGTCACTTTTGTTGATGAATATTTGGACTTCAGTCAAGTATATCTTCTAAAGAAGTGCGATGAAGTCCTAGATACTTTTCATGAGTTTGACAAAACAGTGCGGATGTAACATGATGTCAGAGTCAAGAAGTTCAAGATTGAAGTTGAACATAGAGATATGGATTCTCTATGTGACCTATTGAGACTAACACTAGCTGATTTTGTGATTCCATATAAATATGCGACTATCTATGAGCATAGTCATATAAAAGCTGCTAAGAGATATAACATCGAACTTAAGCATACCATCGAACTGATGTATAAGGAGTCGCTGCCATCGAAAAAGTATTTGGATTATGTTTTAAAGAAAGCTTCATATATCCTCAACTTTACTTCGTGGGATAAAGTTACTTTGACACCTTTTTAGATATGGATAGACTATACAGAGAGCTTAGAGCATCTAAAGGTATGGGGTTGCGAAGTATACTCGTGTAAGAAAGTGAGAGACAAAGTTGATAAGAATTCAAAAAAATATTTTCTGCTTGGCGATCAGAAGAAAGAGAAAAGCTACCTTCTTTACAAATAATCTACAAATACTACCTTCATCAGTAGAAGTGGAGATTTTCTAGAGGATGAGAGAGAAGTCCGTAAAGAAAACGATAAAGAAAGAGCTTATGATCTTCATTTCTTTTCTTAGTCCTTTAAGTTGTTAATTGAACACTTATTTTTGCTTTCATTATTTTGGTCATTTGAAACATTTTTGGGCTTTTAGTATGTTAATATGAGTAACTACTTTTTTTGACAAGTGAGAGAATGTTGCGATATTTGCCCTAAAAAACAGAGTTCCAATTTTATCCTTTCGGTATAAACAACTTTCTCATATATGTAATTATGATATTTGCTAGATTAAACTATCTCAGTTGAATAGTTTATTTATATGAAAAAAATTCCATGACTTTATTTGTGTACAAAGAAACAAACATGATTAAGTGTTAATTATGGATAGATTTATTTCTTTATCGAAGTCTAAATTAATTAGTTCACAATATCTAAATAAAGATGGAATACTTTATTTACTAAAGAATGTAGTATTTGTCTATCTGAATGAGAATGGTATGCCTCAAATCATTGAAGTATTTGACTTTAAATAGGAATACTAGTACACTATAAATAAGTTATGTGTATTGAACTAGACTAGGTAATATATAGAATTGGAGTACTGTAACCTAATTCTTATATTACCATAAACTAGCTCTCAGCATCTAGATTTTAATCCTTGATATTTGACTAGACTTGCTTTAATGGGTTGTAGCACTTAGATTTGTTAAAAGACTAGGCTTTATGAAATTAGAGGCGAACTCTGGTATATTAGACATGATGGCTTATGAATTGATGGGAACACCAAATAGTTAAGGACACTATATATTAATACAACTTTAAGGACTTTCAAGATTCATGGAATAATTAAATCTAAGATCTTAGTATTTACTTTGTGAATTAGTTGATAATTTCGTCTAAATGGCCATTGAGAAGAAAATTATTGACAACATTATTTATTGATAGAAAAATGGTAATTTAAAGGTAAATATATGTTGGAGGGGTATTACAGTAATTTCACCTATCCAACTATGGCATTGTAAGGGATTTTATATGTGGTATAGAATATACTAGATGGATCGGTTAATCAAGGCTAGTTGATTAAATATCCATAAAAGGTCTAAAATTCAATCTAAGAGTGCAATATTAGGCCTTTAGTGGAGTGTCCTCTTTATTAATAGCATTTATATAAATACCATAATAAGAGTTATTATGTATTTATCATACTATTGGAGCTTAGATTATTTTGATCTATTAGGTTCCTTGTCCAACTTAATAAAGCTCATTAATTGGTTAGTGCTATTTGTGAAATTAGTTTCATGAAGCTGTATAAAATAATGATTCTGCACAAAAGTTCATATTGTTGTAAATGAGTTTCATGAGTTGGACATATTTATTAAAATACACCCAAAGCCCAAATTAGAATACAATGCCATAGTTTGGAGCCCCATATACATAAGATATATAAGAGAAAAAACTGCAGAGTAATCCTAGGAGTGCTACATGTGAAACATAGAGAGAGAGAAAGAGAGAGAATTTGGCCAAGGCTGAGAAAGAGAGAAGAGAAAATATTTTATGCAATCTCAATGTCTCATCTTACATCCTTGTGTTCCAAAAGATCAAGAAGGTGTTCTTGATCGTTCTCCAATGAAGGATTCAATTTGGTGCCTACTCACCTCATCGACCAAAAGCAAGAGCATAAACAAGAAGATCTAGGATTACAGATTTGATCACCATCAACAAGGAAATCAAGGAGGAGTATGCTACAAGAGATAAACCCTAATCTTTCCTCTAATGTTTATGCATCTAGATTTGATTTATGTTATATATGATCCTACATATATGTTATATGCATGTTCTATGGTTATGAAAATTATTTTCATGTAAAAATTTTAAAACCTAAGTCCGCTAATTCTTTTGATGTACTCATGATGTGATCATGTGTTTTTCCATATATGCATGCATGCGTGATTTTTTCCTCAGTGTTAGTTCTAAATACCATCACAAGTGTAGATAATATTTGCTCATAAATCCAAAATGGCACGATTTCAAATAACAAGTTTCGAAGGGAAACTCTACCTTCGGTTCAAGCTTATAGAAAATATAGTGTTGAGATGGTGGTTCTAATGGCAAACAAGACTTTGTCGGTGGTATACTCATATAGACCAATGATGCGGCCAAATCATTGGTCTTTTGGACTTTCTCATCCATTAACATGTCTTATTATTCTTCTTTTTCAAGTTCCCTTGAAGAATTTCCAAAATAAAATTATTCCCTATCAAACTTTGTCGTGTCTTCCATCATTTGATAGGCTTCATCTTCAGGTCTCTCTTCATAAATTGGGATGCAATATCTATCTTCAACCCAACTTTTACTTGTAAGATTCAAATCTTTCGTAAATATTTGGAGTTGGTACCACTTGGGTAATTCATGGTCGAGTTCTTTACTAAGCCTTATCTTGAATCTTTCCCAAGCCATGTGTAAATGTTCCATGCCATGTTGGGAAAATGTTGTGAGGCTTTGGTGAAATCTTACCTTAGTAAGCATCATGAACCTCACAAACAAAATAAAACAAAAAAAAAATCAAAAAAAAGTTTGAAGTAAAATTAGAGTTAATTAGTATTAATATTAACAAAGAAATAGTGTTTCAATTCCTAGCAATGGTTAGAATGTGTAACAATAAATTATACTCACACATTCTCATGCAAGTGCGCAAGGTCACAAGTAATATAGATTTAGGAGTTAGAGTATCGAACCCACGAGGAGTGATTACTAAGTCTAAGCTAAGTATTAAAACTGGTCAATCCTAACTTTATTCAAACAAACAATATCTATAGATTTTAAAGAAATAAAATAAAGACAACTAAACTGTCATACAAAATGAATGAAAAGAAGTAGTAAAAAAAATGCCTAGGTTTACTAATTCTCCAACCATCCATTAACCACCTAATCTCATAATTTCCCGCTTACATTAGTTAATCCACTAGGGTTGTTAACCAAGAATGCAAATGTATTTACAAACTCCTTTCCAAGATATAAGTGAAAATACCTAGACAAGCTAATATATTACTCCTAACATAAATTGACTAGATTCATTAAGTTTAGTAATTCTCAAAGAGGTTGCACAAGTCACATAAGTATATTCCTATCCTATGCAAACTTACCCCAAACTAAGTAATCTTATATTGTTTTACTTAAGTCCAAACTTCTAATCCCCTTTCCAAGTTCATAGAAATTTCACTCAACAATCTATTTAGTAATCAATTAAATAGAAGCAATAAGCAAAAGATTAATCAAATAACTCAACAATGGATTTGATTAATGAAAGAAAATAAATAAACAAACACAAGATACTAGGATAGTTCATATAGTAAAACTAGACAAATAAATATTTAGTTCATAATATTAATTAAAAACAATATCATTATAGTATAATAAAATCAAGAAATACGAAATCAAAGAGAGAAAAGTTATAGAATTCTTCTTTAGAAAAGCTTGAAGGTATTTATAGAGGTTGTCAAACTCCTCTTCCAAGCTTGGCTCTTGCTTTCTTGAATCTTCTCTCTAGGATTTGCTATCAACTATACTACTCTCTAAATATAGAAAATATAAAGAAAAACTCACAAGAAAAAGAAAAGAAACTAAGAACAAACTATGATATTGATGTTAGGGAGGTAATCAAGAAATAGAGTTGATGGACCGTGTCTTCATCTTCTTCTTCCTCCTTTTCTTCTTCTTTGATGGCTGCCTCCCTCTCATTCTCTCTATCCTAATATGGCTCTTTCAATCCCGAAGATAGGATTTTAAAGAGGTGACTCATGCAAACCTAGGGCAGACCGAATTTGGACCTTTGGATTTTTAAAGAGTTGATCTCAGCCATCAATTATCGACTCAGGACATAAGGGGTGGCACCATAGCACTATGTTTTGCACTGTTGTGCCAAAAGTTCCCAAGAGTTGGTGTTGAGGTACCACTTTTATGCTGGTCTAGTCCCTCAACTTCCTTGGTGCACTATTTCTTCATTTGAGCTCCGATTTGCCTTATTTTTATTGCGTTACGACCATATTGAATTGAACTTCAATTCTAATGGTTTAAAAGAGCCATTTAAGAAAGTAAAAATTCATCTTATTTTGCGTTAAATACCTTTGTTTCATTCATCTATATATATAAACAAAGAAAAACATCAGAACAATAAGAAAACAATTGAAAGAACTTAAAATAAGTAAGAACATAGCAAAACTTAATGTACATTAGCACTTGATAACTTTATTTTTATGGACTTAACAGAAATCCATCTACATGCAGAAAATTTAGAGAGTATAAAATTTAAAAGCATGTAGAAGAATACTTATTAGTTTGTCACGATGAGGTTTTAGAATTGTGATGCCCAAGATTCTCACATACATAATAAGCTAATAATAAACATATTCATATTGCATAATAGACATATCAAGCAACTAGTATCACTTTCATGGTAAATTACTCATTCTGATTGTTAAATGATCTGTATTATTATACTAATATTTGTGGAAGGGCTCCCATACAGTGTAAAGGCTCAGTACCCTCAAAGAGAGAGAGCTTGGTGTGTGAAAGGGGCAAAGAATACATTATGAATAGTAATACTATACGAACATGCATTAAAATCATATCTGTTGATAACTTGGTCAAATAGTAGTTTTTCGGTAAAATGCATTTTTCATGCTTTTCGGAGCCAAATTGACTGTGCATTTAAAACTTCAAATAGCTTTTATTTAATGTATAGAAATCATTTCTAGCATTTTCCAAAATGTTAGTTTCAGGTAAGCACGAGGTGGCAGTTACTATACTGAGCTGTGTTTAATTACACTAAGCTAGCTTAGATTAAGTTTAATCACATAATGTCATCTTTGTGCACTCTAATAATTAGGCATTGATACTTTGTTTTCATTATTAATTGGAGTCTAATTGATTTATTTTTATGTTTAATGATTGGTTATGGGGCTAGGTTTCACTAGATTACAATAAGATTGTCCATATGGAATTATAGGTCAAAGTATGACTAGTTTTCACCTCTTAAGCTAGGTTTCACCATTTTGGTCTACACTTGGGTGTATAGGATGGACCAGCAACGTGGTGAGTATGCTAAGGATGTTTTAGAGCTGGACACATGGAAAGTAAGGTGCAAAATTCCCAAAATACCCCTTAGAACTTAAGTTATGCCATTTCTTAGT
>JXTB01000966.1:0-10952 GCA_002914805.1 Parasponia andersonii | reverse complement strand
ATACACAGGGATCCCAATCATATGATTATCTGTTTTCTGTCATGTGCACTCTGCATCTACATACGTTACTTACTGAGTTTTATACTCATAAATATTCTTACATTGCAGATGATACTGCTCATATGTGAGTTTGGAGGAGGAGCGCTGACTTTCTGACCGCGGCTTGTGTATATGGGCATTTTGACGCTGTGGTTTCCTGAGAGACAATTTTGTACCTATTTTTTGTGTGTGTGTACATTATGTATATTTTTATGAGAGGTCCACTTCGTGAGTACCTATATATGTATATATTAGACTACGTATAATTATGAGTGGAATTTCCTGTTTTATCCCATAAAGTTTAAAATGTTTTAATTTTCCCCGATTTTATCAGTTCTAAGTCGAGTGGCGTCTCCCGATCTCACTAAATATTTTTACGAATATCCTTACGTACGCATGTGGGATCGGGGGATGTCACAAGAATAGCTATATGAGAGAGGTATGAAAAATCATGCAGGGAATCTCACATGTGAGTGTGAGAAAATAAATTACATACAGAGACTCGAAAAGTGAGATTTAATAGCATGTAGAAAAAGTACTCATTAGATTTACATGATAAGGTTTTGACTTTTACAAAAAAAAATATGTAATATTATGCAGGAAAAACTACATGTAAGAATAGAAGCTTGAGTATGTAGAAAAGTACTTATCATAAAGGCGATGATAAGGTGTTGACATCTGTGTGGATATATGTTAAAATCATTTAGGGAGAACTACATGCAAGAACTCAAAAATGTGAGATTTAAAAGCACATAGAAAAGTACTTATCGCAAAGGCGACGATAAGATTTTGATATCTGTATAGAAAAATGTGTAAAGCAATGCTGGAAGAACTATATGGAAAGACTCAGAAATGTGAGATTTAAAAGTACATAGAAAAGTACTTATCTTAGAAGCAATGATAAAGTTTTGACATCTGCATAGTAAAATGTGTAAAGCTATGCTAGAAAAACTACATGTAAGAATAGAAGCTTGAACATATAGAAAAGTGCTTATCGTAGAGAGGCGATAAGGTTTTGACATCCATATAGGGAAAACTACATGCAAGAACTCAGAAATGTGAGATTTAAAGCATGTCAAAAAGTACTTATCGTAAAGGCGACGATAAGGTTTTGATATTTGCATAGAAAAGTATGTAAAGATATGCAGAAAAAACTACATGTAAGGACAAGAGTTTAAACATGTAGAAAAGTATTTATCATAGAGGCAACGATAATCTTTTGACATCTACATGGACATATGTTAAAATTATGCAGGGAGAACTACATGCAAGGACTCAAGAATGTGAGATTTAAAAGCATGTAGAAAAGTACTTATTGTAGAGGTGATGATAATGTTTCAACATTTGTATAGAAAAATGTGTAAAGCTATATAAGAAAGCAACATATGACAGAAGATTGAACATTATAAAAAGTACTTGTTGAAGAGGTGACGATAAAGTTTTGATAGGTGCGGTGAAGTATGGGTGACAATACTATCCACATACTCAGGCAATAAGTATAGCTTAGATAGTCTTACCTAGGCAAAATTAAGCATCGCTCTTGTGGGAAAGACTGGCTTTTGGTAGAAACTGCACCGACTTAGCCACTTTACAGTCAACTAGGCAGGGGAGACCTTGTTGTGACCCCCGGGACTGAGGCTAGCTTTGTATTTTAGGTACAAGGTCCTGCACACTCACCTGCTATTTAAAGTGTAAAGCATCATCCTAGGTAAAATAATGTGTGCGATTACGTAGCTACTTTCGGTAAGATATAGGTCCCCTTGCATTATTGAAAAATGTAGATATGGAAGATTTGGCATTTTGGTCGGCGGTATTGTGACAAGTCATTTCTAGGATGACTAACCAGTGACAGGGGGGCCCATGCTTGGGTTCATACTTTGCAACCTCAATTCCTCCTTGCTATGATAATGCCTTGAAGCTTTTCTTGAGGACTGCCTAAGACCTTTAGTTCTGGAGATATACTTTATCCCTTTTGTTTTTTTGAGCACTTTTACTTCTCTTTCTGTCTAACTTTCTCCCATTCCCCTTTTTAAACTGATGGCTTTTGTTAGTTTATCTCTCTAGCCTTTTTCAATGGCTTTTATCCTCAAATCTTTTGTGCCTTTTGTGACGACTTTTACAAGTATCTCAGAATATAAAGTACCAAAAAGTAGTAACCAAAAATCACTTCAGAAAGATTTTGAAAATAACCGATTTTTGAAAATGAGTATACAAATCTCAGTTTTAGAAGTAGAGAAGCTTGTAATAGAAAATAATAGCTTCTTATTTTGACAGATATTTGTAAAAAGATTTGTCAAAAGAAAGATAAATATTTTGATAAAAACTCTAAAATATTCAAAAAATAGTACTAAGAATCGAATACCTGAAACGACTAGTTTTTAAGAAAATGAGACTAAATAGTATTCTTTTCATGAAAACAGGATAAAACCCCTGAGAATAGAGATGTCAATGCACAAATATATATGAGAGAAAAATGCCCGTAATAGAGTAAAAAAGCACAATGTGATAGCAATTTTGTTTGTGCATACAAAAATGATAGTCCCTAGTATAAGGTTATCCATAGTAGTCCTTAATTTATCAAGTGAAGTATTTTTTGATAAATTTTAAATTAGTAGGTGGAAAGAGTTTATCCGTGTCAATCTCTTGGAGAACATAGTACCTACTGGGCTTGACGTCGGCGATTTGATATAAGCCTTCCCAATTTGGAGTGAATTTCACTGTGTAATCCCTTCATGATATGTTCGGCGGCTTTTAGCACCATCACTCCCACTTGAAAAAAGTGAGATCTTATTAGTCGATTGTAAACTTGAGCTAATTCCTTTTGATAAAATAAGACCCTTTGTAAAACTTGATCTCGTCGGTCTTCAAGGACTTTGAGATCGAATTCTCAAGCCACTTTTGCAGAAGGCACAAAGAGTTCCATTGGCCAAACTTCTTCAGCTTTATACATCATGGAAAATAGTGTCTGTTTGATAGTGGTATTTGCAATAACTCTATAGGCCCAAAGTGCGGAAGGTAAGTACTCATCCCATTGAATGGGCTTCGCATCGATGATCTATTTGATTATAGTTACCAAGGTTTTGTAGAAAGCCTTAATCACACCATTGCGTTGCGGGTAATACCATCTGAAACAACCATAGAATATATGATATTTTTTTGCTAGGGAATGAAAGGGTTGTCCTATAAAGGGTGTCCCATGGTCTGATATTATTCTACGGGGTATTCCAAAGTAGTAAATGATGTATACTTTCACGAAGTTACTGGCAGCTTCGGATGTGGCTCTTTTGAGAGCAATTTGTTACACCCTGGACATTTGACTCTTTAAAATCCAAATGTTGCTACTCTATGGCTCTAAGATCCTCTATATATATTGGTCACCCAAAAGGATAGAGGAAGACCCTAGAACATAGTGGACAAGAGTGGTCTTGGCCATGCTAGAAGACTCTAGTTTGCACTACTAAGTCCTAGAAGGCTCTAAACAAGGTCGGATGGTGCTAAAAGCTCCTAAAATGATTTGGAAGAGCCAAGATGGTGGGTGAACCTCCTAGAATGATCTAGGCCATGCTTGTTCTAGATCTTTCCTTGTAAATATATTTGTAGATATTTTTATTTTATTTGGAAAGATTCTAGACCCTTTTGTAAGATCATGGCACTTGGCACGATCTTAATCCTTAGTTTATTTAGGCTTTGCCTATATAAACAACCCCTTAGGTTCATTTGTATACAAGTCCCATTTGTGAGATTTGTAAGCATTCTAAGAGTAATGCAAAGCTTTTATTCACTCAAACTCTCTTATTCTTTGCCACTTTGTCTTACAGCTTACTCTAAGTCCTTTTCATGAGTTTTGGTAGGCTGACTTAGTGCAACGAACTGTACTAAGTACCGTATAATTGTCTAGTTTAAGGCTAGGCTCATGATAGCATGGTATCAGAGCTTAGGTTGCTCATTGTATCTTGGTGGTTCTATTGTCTTTGTATTAAGACCATGGTTGCAACTCCCGATCTCGTCGAAGTTCGTGCTTCTGAACATGGGCGTGATGAAGGAAAGAAAGGTGTCACCTATAACAAGTCGAGGGACGTAGTGACTAGCTTAGAGGCTAGAGTGTCCTGACTAGAGTCCAATTTGGGCACGTTGGGCGAGCGAGTAGATGATCTAGATGGCTGTTACGATGGTTTAGAGACAGAGGATGCGAAAATCTATAGCAGCATCAAAGATGCACTTGGTGGGCTAGAGGCCTACTTAAGGCACGAGATTGAGTCCCTTCATTTAGAGATTATCAAGGTATGAGATCTCTTTCAAAGAAAACTCACTAATATTTCACTTAGAGTAAACGAGATGGGTGGTAATCTTGCTTTGTGCAAGCGAGCAGTGGCCATGAAGGTGACCACCACCATAACTATTGAGGTAAAGAAGGGCCAAGTGCCTAAACCAAAGACCTTTACTAGTACTCGAAATGCTCAGGAAGTTGAGAACTTCCTATGGGGACTCGAGCAATACTTCGAGGCCACCGGTGTGATGGACGATGCCGGTAAAATTCATAATGTTGTCTTGTATCTAACCGATACTGCCATGCTATGGTGGAGGTAGAGACATGAGGAGATGCAACGAGGGTGAGCACCATAGCCACCTTTGATGACTTCAAGAGAGAGCTAAAGAGGCAATTTTTCCTTGAGAATACCAAAAAGGAGGTGAGAGGCCATTTTCGCCGCCTCAAGTAATCTAGTACTGTTAGAGACTACGTGAAAGAATTTACCATACTCTTGCTCAGAGTTCCTGACACTTTAGACAAAGATGCCCTGTTCTTGTTCATGGATGGCATTTAGAACTGGGCTAAGTTAGAGCTCTAACACTGTGGTGTCTAACAGTTGATCGATGCAATTGTTATAGCTAATAGCCTTGTTGATTACACTACTAACAAGACCCCTCTAAGGCTAAAGACAAGAAGGGTGGTGAAGTAAAGAGTGAAAGAGAGCAAACAAAGGAAGGAAAATAGACTAAAGATAGCTCTTCCTATAGGCACAAGGATAAGAGCAAGGAGAAAAAAGACCGTGACTTCTCTAAGCCAAGAGTCAAGTGCTTCCTTTATGATGGGCCAAATTGGGTATGCAAGTACCTTAAGAAGAAAGCTCTCAATGCCTTAATCACCTCCAAGCCAAGCCAAAAAGGAGGTGATAGAGAAGATGGTGGTGCACATGTTACTTTTTGTGGATATAACAATCAATGACAAGGTAACCAAAGCCTTGGTTACCATGGGGGCATCTCAGAACTTCATCTCTATTGAGGAAGCTAAGCGGTTGGGCTTGTTGGTGACTAATGGAGGAGGCTCTCTCAAGGCAGTAAACTTAGAAACACACCCCATCCATGGGGTTGCTCATGGTGTCAAGGTTAGCTAGAGTGCTAATGGAGCTGGCTAACTTGATTTGTCAGTAGTGCTAATGGAGGACTTTGCGGTGGTGCTTGGTTCGGAATTCCTTGATGTAGTAGAGACATTCCCTGTTCCCTTCGCTTACTCTATGTGCATCATAAATGGTGAAAAGGCTTATATGGTATCAACGGAGCATTCCACGAAAGTAGGAAACAAAATACCATCGACACTTCAATTCAAGAAGGGAAGAGGAGAATTACTTAGCCATCCTGAAAGAGCACAATGATAAAGAGTTGGAACCTCAGACTAACTTGCCAATAAAGGTGCTAGTTATCTTAGATAAATTCTAAGATATGATACCCGATGCTTTGCCCAAAAAAGTACCACCTAGGAGGGTGGTGGATCATGAAATTAAGCTTAAACAAGGCACGAGGCCATAAGCAATGAGTTCTATTGAATGGCCTCTCCGGAGCTCGCGAAACTTCGAAAACAACTTAAAGAGTTGCTTGATGCGGTTTCGTCAAGCCCTCTAAAGCTCCTTTTGCTATCCCAGTGTTGTTCCAGAAAAAGAAAGATGGCTTACTAAGGATGTGCATTGATTATCAGGCACTTAATAAGGTGACAATAAAGAATAAGTACACCGTCCCACTTATTGCCGACTTATTCGATCAACTTGGGAATGCTAAATACTTCTCAAAGCTTGATCTATGTTTAGGGAACTACCAAGTGCGTATAGTAGAGGGAGATGAGCCCAAAACCACGTGCTTGATATAGTATGCTGCTTATGAGTTAGCATTTAGTCTTACCAATGCACTTGCTACCTTCTATACCCTTATGAATAAGCTATTCCATCCCTACCTCGATCAGTTCATGGTAGACTATCTTGATAATATGGTCATCTATAGCAAGACCATGGAAGAGCACCTAAAATATTTGAGGAAGGTGTTCGAGGTCTTAAGGGAGAACCAACTATTCAGTAAAAAGGAAAAATGCTCTTTCGTCCAAGAGAAAATGAAGTTCGTAGGGCATAAGATAAAAGATGGTAAGCTTACGATGGATGAGACCAAGGTCCAGGCTATCTAAGAATGGGAACCTTTCACCAAGGTGCTAGAGTTGAGATCTTTCCTCGGACTTATGAACTACTATAGACGGTTCATCAAGTCCTACTCAGCGAGAGCAGCCCCACTTACTAACCTACTCAAGAAAAACAAGTCTTGGGAGTGGACACTTGAGTGTCAAGGCTCATTCGAAGAATTAAAGAGGGTAGTAAGCGAAAAGCCAGTTCTTATCTTGCCTGACCACTCCAAGGCATATGAGCTCCACACAGATGCCTCCAACTCTACTATAAGTGGTGTACTAATACTAGAAGGGTGTCCTATCGCTTACAAAATCCATAAGCACAATGGTTCCAAGAAACGCTATATAGTGCAAGAAAAATAGATGACTGCCATCACCCATTGCCTAAGGGTATGGCAGCACTACTTATTAGGCACTCACTTCACGATCATGACCGATAATGTAGCCATAAGCTACTTTCATACTCAGAAGAACTTGAGTCCCAAGCAAGCTTGGTAGTAAGACTTCTTGGTAGTATTCAACTATAAGTTTGAATACAAGCTTGAGAAGACAAATATGGTGGTAGATGCTCTAAGTAGAAAGGTGGAGTTGGCCATCTTAAGTAGGCTTGATAGCACCTTGATGGAGAAAATTAAGGAAGGACTAGAACGCGATATTCTTGCAAAGAGCCTATTGCCTATAGTGAAGGAAGGAAAGACGAGATGCTTTTGGTTAAGCAACGGAAGTTTCTACAACAAAGGCAATCGACTCTACGTGCCTAAGTAGGGAAACTTAAGAAAATAGTTTATAAAAGAGTGCCATGATTCCTTATGGGCTGGTTACCCAGGTTAGAAATGCACTCTTGTTCTTATCAGAGTTATCTACTATTAGCCCCAGCTGAGGGATGATATTAAGGCCTATGTATAAACTTGTCTTGTGTGCCAATAAGACAAAGTAGAATAACAAACACCGAGTAGATTGTTGGAACCTCTCCTTATTCCTGAGAGGTCATGAGAGAGTGTCTCCATGGATTTATCACTAGCCTACCTAAGTCGGAGGGCTTTCGCAATATTATAATGGTGGTTGATCGCTTCAAAAAGTATGCCATCTTTATACTTACTTTAGTTGATTGCCTCACGAACGAGACCGCGTGAGTCTTTATGAAGTATGTTGTAAAGCTTTGGGGAGTCCTGTCAAACATTGTAAGTGATTGTGAACTCCTGATTCACTGGAAGGTTTTGGATAGAACTATTCAAATTGATGGGTCTGAACTTGAACTTTTCTACTAGCTTTAACCTCCAAAATGATGGCCAGACAAAAAGGGTAGACAACCTTGCTCGAGTTATACTTAAGGTTTGTGAGTGCTAACCAAAAAGATTGGGCAAAATTACTTGATGTTACCCAATTTTCCTTTAACCTCCAGAGGAACGAGTCTACAGGCAAGAGTACTTTGAGATAGTCATGGGTCAACAACCTATGACTCCACATGCCTTAGTAATAAGTTATGGTGGAAAGAGTCCTGCGCCATTCAAGTTTGCTAAGGCATAACATGAGCAAGAAGAGTTGGCTAGGGCCTACTTGAACAAAGTTTCTAAAAGAATGAAGAAGTGCACTAACAAAAGGATGAGGCACATTGCATACCAAGAGGGGATTTAGTTCTTGTTAAACTACTACCCCAACATTCAAGACCTTAAGAAAGGTACATAAAAGGTTAGTGCGCAAATATGAAGGTCCATTTTTGATGCTCAAATATGTGGGTAAGGTCTCTTATAAACTTCAACTCCCCGTCAAGTTAGAGATCTTCCTTGTCTTCCATATTAGTATGCTAAAATCCCACCATGGAGTTACAAAAATCCTTTAGGAGGTGAGTCAAAACTGGCTCATACTATGGTGGTAACCTCTTTTGATAAAGAGGTGGAGTGTATTCTAGCCGATCATTTGATCTGTCGATGTGGTGTGCCAATTATCAAGAATGTTTAGTGAAATAGAAGAATTTGCCTGAGACTGAGGCTAGCTAGGAGCATGAGAATGTCTTGTGGCAATTCAAAGACCATATCGAGTGGTTCAAGAATGATGAGGCAAGCTGGATATGAGAATAATGACGCGACGGGGACGTCGCAAACTTGAGTGGGGGATGGAATTATGTCACGCTCATTTGACTCCCTAAAATCCAAATGTTGCTGCCCCATGGCTCTAAAATCTTCTATATATTCAGCTCACTCAAGAGGATAGAGGAAGGCCCTAGAACTTACAACATACTTTTACAATGATCAAGAGAGGTCTTGACCATGCTAGAAGACTCTAATTGGTGCTACTAAGCTCTAGAAGGCACTAAACAAGATCGGATGGTATTAGATAGATTGAGATGGTCCTAGAAGCTCTTAGAATGACTTGGAAGTGCTAAGATAGTGGGTGAACATCCTAGAAGAATCTAGGCCATTCTCTTTCTAGATCTCTCCTTGCAAATATCTTTGTAGATATTACTATTTTATTTGGGCAGATTCTAGATCCTTATATAAGATCATGATACTTGGCACAATCATAACCCTTGGTTAATTTAGACTTTGCCTATATAAAGGACCCCTTGAGTTTAATTGTGCACAAGTCCATTTATGAGAGTTGTAAGTATTCTAAGAGTAATACAAAGCTGTCATTCACTCAAACTCTCTTATTCTTTGCCTTTTTATCTCACAGCTTACTCTAAGTCTCTTTCTTGAGTGTTGGTAAGCTGACTTAGTGCAACGGACCGTACTAAGTGCCGCACGATTGTCTATTTTAAAGCTATGGTCGTAACAGATTGCTTCAGACCACTTAGCAAAATTTTTTGTATCCGCCAAAATCTAGATTTTCCCTTAGCAGGAGGAGATATGAGCCCAATGAGATCAATGGACTAGGTGTGGAATGGCCATGGTGAATGGATGCTTCCCATTTCAACAACAGAGGTATGAATAAGATTAGCATGCTTTTGGCAGATGTCGCATTTTCTGACAAATTCAATGACATCTTTTTCCATAGTAGGCCAATAATAACCAATGATTAGTAGTTGCTAGAAGAGACGACAACCTCCCATATGTCCGCAAGAGTCCCCATTGTGAACTTCTCTCAAGAGTAAAGAGTTCAAAGGCTATAATGTGTTGCCAAAAAGTTTTTGGAGATGATTAAAAATAGAAAGAAAGATTTAGCTCAAGTATAACAATGATGATAGAAACCTTAGAAAAAACTTTGTCAAGAAGTAGAAACAGAGGATGATCAACATCATAAACCGTTATATATATACACGCGGAAGCAAAAATAAATCGACATGATCTGGGATGCCAGACATGAGAAAATGACTCTAGAATTCACATTGATCATTTAGTTGATTCCCATTAAAGCCTAAAATAATGTAAAAGAAAATGACCTCAGTAAGAGGTCTATAACAAAAACTAGAGAAAGTTGGAATGGAACGACTCATTTATAAAAAATGACTAAAGAAAAGAGTACTTAAAATAATTGAAATTAAAAATATAACAAAAGTAAAAGTACCAAAAACTAGCTATTTTCGAGAGACATGTAATGAATCAGGAAATCTTTAATCAGTCCTCAATATCATCTCTAAAGAAACTAATCTGGCCAGTGGAGAAACTCAACCCATTGATGTCATTACACGACGGGGAGGATTCTTCATCGTCATCACTAAGACAGAAACTCGATTGGACTCCATGGTGTCTGACGTCCTTCATTTTTGAGACTAAACGCAGCCAATGCTCGAAGATCTCCGGTTCATAAAGGTTGTATACCATATTATATCTTCCCTCAACACTGTACCAGAAACGGTCATTCTATAGCACTCCAATCCCACCAAGTAACTTTGTTTGATTAAAAAGAAGCATTAGTGAACGGAAGACCTTACGTGATTCAGAGGTTACATTGTTGTTAACTGGACTAGATTGTGGGGAGAAATTCTGACAAGCGTTGTGGTCGGATTTGCCTTTTGCCTGCATGAGTCGTGTTGTTTCTTAACGTAAAAAAATAGAACGAAGCATGGAACGTACGTTCTGAAAATATTGTAAAATTGTTGAGGCAAAAAACAGAGTACTTAGTTAATTGAATAATCAAAAACATTACAATATTTAAAGTTAAAAAATAACAACCCACTAACAACATGATCCTAAACTTGCTCCACGATTACAAAGCATGAATGGCAAAATAACTAATTCCTAAAAAACAGGAACAAACTTTGACACAATCAACTTAACAAAAAAAACATACGTGGACATGTTTCAGTCCTGAAGCATTTTCTTAACACTCCTCCTTCCTTTAGGACCTGCAAACACCAAGTCTTGACCTCAGAAACTCGAACTTGCAAGCAGGCAATGGTTTGGTTAAAATGTCTGCAACTGGATCTTCTGTTTTGCAGTAGACAAGAATCACATCTCCATGTTTCTGTACTTCCCTTAGGAAGAATAACTTGATATTAAAATGTTTAGTCTTCCCATGAAACACGGGATTA
>JXTB01000965.1:36900-52343 GCA_002914805.1 Parasponia andersonii | reverse complement strand
AATCAATAAGTAAATGTTAGACATAGAGAAAATAGTCACACGATATAATTTAGCCATAATAATTGATTACTCAATTAATATTAAACTAAAATTAACGACAAAATCATAACCAACTAAAAAATATATTAAGATTCAATAAACACAAAGAAACTTAACATACAAGGGTTTTATCTGAGAAAAATTGAACTTACCAAATACATAGATAAGTTTTTAATCAAAAAATAACTAATTAAAGACAAAAAAATTCACTATCTAACCATCAAAAAATGAGAATGTGAAACATAAACACTATATGGATAACAAACAAATAATAAGCGTACTTATAATAAAGTTATGCAATTATTACGGCCAAATTAACATGATCAAGATTTTGTGCAGATCTAAAACTTTCTTATAATTGAAGTTAATATTTGGTGGGGATAAAGAGAGAAAAAGAAAGGAAGAGAAGAAGAGAGAGATAATTGTAAGAGAATACGAGAGATGAAGAATCAAATTTAATCAATAAATAAATGTTCGACATCCAAAAAACCCACCCTACCAATGAATTTACTAGTAATAAATGATTACTCAATTCATATTAAATTTAAACTAACAACAATAATCATAAAATAAAAAATAATGTTTTACGATTTATTAAACTAACAAGCACAAGAATCGACATAAAAATATCTTAAGATTAACAAGCACATGAATATCTTAACAATCAGGGAGGATTATATCAGAATAAATTAAAATTAGCAAGCACATATATAACTAAAGCTTTAAATCTAAAAACAACTGAGTAAAAGATAATTGACTATCTTATTAACACACAACAAAGTAAAAGATAGAGACAATATAGACAACTTACAAATAAATAAAGTAATTTACAAGAAAGTAACTAATTACTACGGTAAAATTATTTCAGAACGAGAGTTTATGCAAGTTTAACCTTTTCTTATTAGTGTATTTAATATTTAGGAGAGAGACACAAAGAAAAAGGGGGTTCAGGTGAGAAAGAGGGGGCGAGAGAGTGAAAGAGATAGAGATTGAAAGAGAGGCAGGTAACAGAGCAAGACGGAGTAAATAGGGAAAGAGAGTTAAATTTAATACATAAGGTAATGTTAAAATTATAGATAATAACCATATGATATAATTTAGCAGTAATAATTGATCACTCATTTAATATTAAACCAAAATCAACTACCACCATCAGAACCAAGCAAAAAATATTTTAAGATTCAGTAAACAACAAAAGACTTAACATGCAAAGGCTACATATGAAGAAACTAACTCAGCATGCACATAAATAACTAAAATTTTTAATCCATATAAATTATTAAGGCAACATAATTGACTATCTAATCATCCAAAAACGAGAAAGTAAAAGATAAAGACTATATGGACAACACACAAACAAATAAGCATATTAATTTATATGAAAATAATTGAATATAATGTCTGAGATTTTCTTCTTGTCAAACTTTTCCTTATAAATGAATTTAATACTTGGAGGGGGAGCGCAGAGAGGAGGAGAGATAGAGAGTATAAAGAATTAAATTTAATTAATAAGAAAATAGTAGACATTCAAAAAACTAATTATATTATTAGTAATAATTGATTATTCAATTCATATTAAATTAAAATTAACAACAAACATCATAACCAACCAAAAAATATTTTAGGATTCATTAAACACCAAAAGACTTAATATGCAAGGACAATATCATAAAAAAACTAAACATAGCAAGCATATATATGATGAGTTTTTAATCCTAAATACTTGATTTAATACAACATAATAGTTATTAAGGACAATATCATAAAAAAACTAAATAGAGCAAGTATATATATGATGTGTTTTTAATCCTAAATACTTTAAGACAACATAATAGACCATTTCATTATCAAAAAACGAGAAAGTAAAAGAAACTATATGGACAATAAACAAACAAATAAGCATACCAAATTTTAAGAAAGTAACTAATTATCACAGTCAATTTACATCATATGAATATTTTCTGCATGACTAACCGTCTTCATATAATTCATTTAATACTTTGGAGAGAGAGAGAATAGGGGAGATAGAAACAGTGAGAAAAATTGACAAAGAATTAAATTTAATTAAAAGAAAATATTAGACATCTAAAAAATCACTGTTTAGCAATAATAAATGAACTCAATTCATATTAAGTTAAAATTAACAACAAAAATCATAACCTACCAAATAATATTTAAAGATTCAGTTAAATACAGAAAATTTAATTTGGAAGAACTATATCAGAAACAAAAACCTAGCAAGAACATATATAACGGCAGTTTTTAATCCAAAAATAACAGATTAAATACAATGTAATTGGCTATTCCATCATCAACACATAAGAAAGTAAAAGATATAAATAGTACATGGACTACATACTATTAATGAAAAAGTAAAAAACTGTTATGGCAAAATTACATCAGATTGAGAATTTCTACTTGTTTAACATTTTTTTATAAATTAATTTAATAGGAGAAAGGGGGGATAAAGTGGGGAGAGAGAAAGCAAGGGAGGGGGAGAGAGAGGAGGGACAAATATAACTTGTCAAAATAACCTAAAGTATACAAAAGCATTATAAGAAAAGGCTTCAAATGCAAGAGAGAATTTTTAACATGAGACAAAATTAAATGGAAAAAATGAGCTACACATATAATATGTATACATATGAGGTAAATTATTCAACAAAAAAATTGTCAGCTTAAATATTTTGTTAAAAGTAGCACTTGGATAAGGTTATGTCATCTTCTTCGCCTCCCCCTTTTCAGATTCACATAATATAGCGTTCAAGTCTTTGTTCCTTTAAACAATCTCCTAAGCCACTGGATATTGTTGTGCATCCATTTGCCTCCTTGACTAAGCTACCATATTGAAAACTGCAGTCCCACCTATACATAAGGAAAATATATATTGGAAAACTAAACATATCGAGAAATACTCTTAAAGGGACTGGAATAATTGCTAAGTAAGAATTGCAGCCATGACCATATAACAACAACTAAATACTACTAATCTAATACGTAATGGTGTGTAAACAATTCAAGTTTTAAAAATGACCTGAAGTGCCAAATTTGGCTATCTAGAATTAGAGATGTTAGCACCAAGTCTCAGCAATGAGGAAAACCAACTATGTGCATTATTATGAACAAGAAGGAAAGACGTAGATCTAACAGTAAAGCCCATCAATTAGATTTAAAATGTATCATTACTAGTCAATTCAAAAACTACGTATGAATTCCCTTGTTCAATAATTGTAAAGCATATAGAAATTTAGAGATAGAGGAGCAATAAAGTAAGCACAGAATAAAAGAGAGAGAATGTTTTTGTTACATACACTATACAGACAAAGGTAAATAATTTTTAGCATTATTCAGGAAAACTTCTAAGTGAAATAGAAAAACATCTACTCAAACCGAGTTCCATTTTTCTCATTACAAGCCCAAAAATTTCTTCATAGGAAGCTTCTAGTATACCAACCGCCTTCACTGCTCTATATAGCTCCTTGGCTTCATACAGAAATCTATCAAGGGTGGTTATAATATAAAGTTAGCCTATACATACTAAATCTCTAAATGATGTAGAAAAAGACAAACAAGAAACAACTCCATACAAGGTATTCAACTTCAAGAGGCTCTTCAAAAATGCGTAGACCAACAGAAGCATTATGCAAAGAAATAAAGGTAGAATATTCCAAATCAAAAGAAGCATTTGAGATAGTTTTGTTTTCACTACACAAGTATTAGTTTTTGATTCAAAAACCAGCCAAGTAAATACCTTTATTTGGTAAGGTACACTAGATTTACATATAAATTAAAGTCCTAAAAATGGGAGGGAGACTCGATGTCAATCAAAGCAGAGAAATTACATGTACATTAGAAATTGCCCAAAGAATCACTAGTCCACATTCTTTTATCTGCTCTAGCTTTGGAATAAAAAAACTTCATAGGAAATCCAACAAATAAATCAAGCCTGTAACCTCTCTCTCATTCAAACAGGGAAAAAACACTTGTATTGAAGATTCCAACCTTAAGACAATCCCTTAGCCTCGAGAACAGACAACAAAAAGGGTATGAAGAGAAAATTAGACAACTATCCAGAATAGAAAACAAAATTAGAACCATCAGGTTTGCCCAGGTAAGGAAAATCCATCACCAACTTCTCTGATAACAAAATAGGTTATCAAAATCATACACAGTGAAAAAAGAAAAAAGAAAAAACATTGGCAGGACAACTAAGGAAGCAACAATATAATCAAAATAAAACCCACCCAACACTTGAGAGAAGCAGTACTTTAGCAATCCAAACTCTTCAAAAGTCAATCAATAATCAATCCAAAACACATAAATCTTTTACAGAGAAAAATTAGAGAAAATATATGGCTTCTATTTTGCAAGATGTCATTTTGGAGTGTAAAGCTCTGTCAAGAACAAAATATAAGTTGACATAGTCCACAGACCCTAGCAACATGGTTCCAAAGAAATCTTAGAAGCTCAAAGAGCATGCATATATACCAAAAAACTAAATCAAAATGAATCAATGAAAGTATCTAACAACCTAGTACAACCTTCTTGTCCGATAAGTAAACAATTAATAACTACAAGAAGATTGAAAACTCACATGTCCATGTTGGGTCTTCAAGCCTCAACGTTCTACTCTACAATCTTCATCAATTATCATTACGAACTTTGTGCTATCTATTGCTATGCGAAGACTGTCTTCCCAACTCGAGATTTTTGGAGTGCCACATCCGAAAACATATGAAACCCATTAAAAGGATCAGTCATGAAATTCATAAATAGCCAAGTTTCATATCAATAAAAAAATTAACAAAGTAAACTGCATAAATTCTCACCATTACTAACACATTAAATGATATTTTGCGTTTATAATGTTGAGGTAAGTTATTAATCAAGTTTAAGTCAATTACTGTGGCCACTTTTAGGTTCTATATCTAACTAATAAAAAACATGATAAAATATCAAAATCTATCAGACAGATAATAATTGGTTTTGCTATCATAAGTGGCTTTATGGATTCCAATCACCAAACCAAGTTTGTTTGAAAATAGAGAACATGATTCTTGTGGACGGACTACGCATGAGTCTAAAACTTTAAAAGAAAAAGTTCCCATTCTTACTTGAAAATTACTAGGATTTATCAAAGGCTTTGAATTACTTATATATATATATATATACATATATACATATTTATAGAAATATCTGTATATTTTCTTTCATTAATACACATTTATCTGGCATTTATCCGAGAACCAAATTATTTCAATCCCATTTTCTAAAGCTTCCATCTATAATTGACAATATTGATGACTAAAAAACATTTAAGAGCTTAAAACTGAAACAAAAAAAAGAGGCTATTAATAAAGATCTCAAGATATTCAATGAAAACATCCAAATGTCTACTAATATTAATAAATTGATCAATCTTCCTATCCCATTTACAAGGTAGAGGAAGTGAATAATAAGAGCCAAAATTTAAAATTGGCTAGAAATGTAAGTGCAAGGCTAAAAATTCTAATTAAATAAACTCTGAACAAACCTGAAAGATGTGATCTTAAGTTTCCCATGGCCATATACTCGTAGATGAGCCCGTTATGAGTCTCATCATAGCAATATTCAACGATGGTCGTCAAGTTCTTATGATGAGCTCTCAAAATTTAGTGTACGATTTACAATAATATGCAATCATAGAGGGGAGGAAAAAGGAGGTCAGAACAAAACATTGTATGTAAGAAAGCTCATTTAGCTATCACTGAACCAATTCTGCCCAACCCAACAATTCCAACTGATTTGCCACTAGAAAGGCTCCAAACAAGTAAATAAATAAAAAATCAGTACCAATAAAAACTTTTATGTCTTCCCTTAAGAAGATGCTAAATACTTTTTTCTATAAAAAAATAATATTGAGATGTATACATCATAATGTGAAGAGCTCTTGAGATTTATCTGTTCCATGGTATCAAATCCCTTCTTTTGTAGCTAAGTTCTTCAAAACGACGAGAAATTGATAAGGATAATAACAGCAACTATTACATTTATGCCAATTAAAATAAATAAATAAAGTGTGTGCGTGTGGAAGAATTTAGTAAACTTGTTCTGTTCATCGAATTAAAATCTATGCTAGGAGAAATACCTGTTGAATAGTAGAACGTTGACGAAAGAAAATATTTGTGTAGAACACTTTCCGGACCAAGAATGGAGGTACCTGTTACAACATTAAATGAAATAATATTAATGAATATGAAGATGGGTAAAAGAAAATAAAGATTTTAAGTAGAGCTGTGTACTGACATGATTTGCTTTCAGAGTATTTAAGAAGTTTCGAAGGCTATTGACAATGCCTTGCCAGTGAGAAATAAGAGCTCACTGAGCTTCGGTGTTGGTGATCTTGATGAACCCTTGACCAAGCTTGCTCTTGATGGTCATGGTGGCTTTTTTTTTTAATCATATTAAAAGGAAAGAAGTTCAAATCAAGTTTATAGAAGAAAGAGAAGTAATTGAATTAACTAACAACTTAATATAATTTTAATGACAAACCTGTATGCATAAGCCAAGTAGAGGAGAAATATTTTTCATCAAATTATCTCTAATCACCAATTATGGCCAAATTATATCAGACCGACTGAGAAGTTCTACATGTCTAATCTTTTTGTATATGTTAATATTTGGGGAAGAGAGAAAGTGAAAAGATGTGGGGAGAAAGAAAGAAAAAAGGGAGACATATAGAGAAAGAGAGAGATAGAAAGAAAGATAGGCAGGTGAGAGAGAGAAAGAGAGAAAATGGGGAGGGGGAGAGGGGAAGAGAGAGAGACAGAGACAAAGACTTAAATTTAATTAATAAAGAATAACCATATATTGTAATTTAGCTGTAATAACTAATCACTCATTTATTAAACTAAAATTAAGGACCACCAATACCAACAAAAAAAATAATTTGAGATTTTGTAGACAATATTTCGGTATTTATTAAACAACAAAGAACTTAATATGCGAGGACCATATCAGAAAAAACTAAACATTGCAACCAAATATATGACAAAAGTTTTTTATTCTAAAACATATGATTAAAGACAACATAAAAAAAACGAGAAAGTAAGAGAGAGATTCTATATGGATAACAAACAAACAAATAAGCATAATAATTTATAAGAAGATAATTAATTATCACATCCAAGGTACATCTTATCATGATTTTCCGTATGTCTAACTGTCCTCGTATAATTCATTTAATACTTGGGGAAGAGAGAGAATGGGGGAGAGAGAGAGAAACAGGGAGACAGAAGGGATGGGGAAGAATAATAGGGGCGGGAATAGGAAAAAAATTGATAGTGAGAATTAAACTTAATTAATAACAAAATATTAGACATCTAGAAAATTAGCATACAACATAATTTAACAATAATAAATCATAACTCAGTTAAAATTTAAGTTAAAATTAACAACAAACAACATAGCCTACCAAACAATATTTAAATATTCAGTTAATAACAAAAAATTTAATATGCAAGAACAATATCAGAGAAAAATATAAAACTTAATAAACACATATATAACCGAAGTTTTTAATCCAAAAATACTGATAAAAGACAACATAATCAACTATCGTCAACACACAAGAAAGTAAAAGATAGAGACAATGGACAACTTACAAAAAAATAAACAGACTAATTTACATGAAAGTGATTAATTATTACAGTCAAATTATATCAGACTGAAATTTTATGCATATCTAATATTTTCTTATAGGTTAATTTAATATTTATTGGCGAGAGAGAGAGAGACTTAAATTTAGTTAATAAGAAATGTTAGAACTATAGAAAATAACCATTCAATATAATTTAGTAGTAATTGATAACTATTTAATTTTAAATTAAAATTAACAATCATGAGAATCAACCAAAAAATATCTTAAGATTCAGTGAGGACAATATCATAATAAATTAAAATTAGCAAGCAAGTATATAACTGAAGTTTTAAATCCAAAAATAATTAAGTAGAAGTTAATTGACAATTTATCATCAACACATAACAAAGTAAAAGATAGAGACAATATAGATAACTTACAAATAAATAAAGTAATTTACAAGAAAGTAATTAATTACTACGGCCAAATTATTTCAGAACAAAGAGTTTCTGCAAGTTTAACCTTGTTTTATCATTTTATTTAATATTTTGGGAGAGACACAAAGAAAAGGGGGTTGAGAGGAGAAAGAAAGAGGGGTAGGTAAGAGAGCAAGATAGAGTAAACAGGAGGAGGACGAGAGATAGAGAGAGATAGAGAGAGAGAGAGAGAGAGAGAGAGAGAGAGAGAGAGTTAAATTTAATGCATAAGGAAATATTAAAATTACAAATAATAACCGTACAATATAATTTAGCAGTAATGATTGACCACTAATTTAATATGAAACCAAAATTAACTACCACCACAAAAACCAACCCAAAAATATTTCAAGATTAGGTAAACAACAAAAGACTCAACATGCAAAGGCTATATATGAATAAAATAAACTCAGCTTGCACATAGATAACTAAAGTTTCTAATCCATATAAATGATCAAAACAACATAATTGACTATCTAATCATCAAAAAACAAGAAAGTAAAAGGTAAAGACTATATGGACGGCATACAAAAAAATAAGCATATTATTTTATAAGAAAATAATTGATTATAATGTCCAAATTACATCAGACTGAGAGTTTCTTGTCAGCCTTTTCCTTATAAATAAACTTAATACTTGGAAGGGGAGCACAGAGAGGGGGCGAGGTAGATACCTTTATTTCCTAAGGTACACTAGATTTGCATATAAATTAAAGTCCTAAAAATGGAGAGACATAATGTCAATCAAGGCAAGGAAAGGAAATGTACATAAAACATAGCCCAAAGAATCACTAGTTTACACCCTAATATCTGCTAAAGAAGATTTGGAATAAAAAAAACTTCATAGGAAATCCAACAAATAAATCTGGCCCATAACCTCTCTATCATTCAAAATGAGAAAAACACTTGTATTAAAGAANGAGATAGAGAGAATTAAATTTAATTAATGTTGAAAGATTAGATATCTAGAAAATCACTATACAATATAAATTAGTAATAATAAATGATAACTTGTCTCATAACAAATAATAATTAACAAAAAATATCGTTACCAACTAAACAATATTTAAAGATTCAAGAAATAACAAAAAATTTAATATTCAAAGACCGCATAAGAAAGAACTAAGCTTAGCAAGCACTTATATAACTGAAATTTTTAGCCCAAAAATAATTGAGATTAAAGACAACATAATTGACTATCTTCCCATCAATACATGAGAAAATAAAAGATAGAGACAACATAGATAACTTATAAACCAATAAACAAATTAATTTACAAGAAAGTAATTAAATATTGTGCCAAATTACATCATACCTATATTTTATATATGTAAAAGTTAATTTGATAATTGTTGGAGAGAGGGAGGGTCAAGAGAGAGAGAGCGCGAGAGAGTAAAGGGCGGAGAAAGGGGTATGAGAGATATAGAGAGAGAGATAGAGACAAAAAGACATGACTTAAATTTAATCGATAAAGAAATGTTAGAATTATAGAAAATAATCCTGCAGTATGATTTAGTAGTAATTATTTATTACTAGTTTAATACTAAACTAAATTTAATAATAAATGTCAAAACAAACCAAAAAATATTTATATATTCGATTAAAAAAAATGAGAGAGAGAGAGAGAGAGAGAAAAAGACTGAGAGAGTCGTAAATGCTAGACACTCAGAAAAGAGAGTGCGAAACAGAAAGAGAAAATGAGAGACAGAGAATTAAATATAATTAATTGGTAAATGTCTAGTAAATACTAGACGTTCATAAAAAGGAGAGAGTACGGGAAATTGTAAGAGAAAATGAGAGAGAGAGAGAGAGAGAGAGAGAGAGAATTAAAGATAATTAATAGATAAATGCTAGACATTAGACCACCATATGAATTATTTTATTAGCAATAAACAAATACTAAATTCATATTAAAATAAAATTAAAAACAAATATCATAACAAACCAAACATTATTTTAAGGGTCATTATTTTAAGTTGATTCTATGTAAGTCCACAATTCTTCATAAAATTCATTTAATACTTAGGGGTGGGGGAGAAAGAGGACTAATAGGGGATATAGAAAGGAGAAAAATTGATGAAGAAAACTTTATTTAATTAATAAAGAAATATTAGACATCTAAAAAAAATGCTACATGGCATAATTTAGCAATAATAAATGATAACTCAATTCATATTTCAAAATTAAAAACAAATTTCAATACCTACCAAACAATATTTAAAAATTCAGTTAATAAGCAAGAACTGAATTTGGCAAGTATGATTAAAGCAAATATAATTGACTATCTGATCATTAAGACGTGAGAAAGTAAAAGATAGACTCTATATGGAAACTTACAAACAAATAAACATACTAACAATAAGAAAGTAAATAAATATTGCAGAAAAATTACATCAGAACGAATTTTTTGCATATCTAACTCTTTTATAAATTAATTAAATACTTGAGAGAAAGGGGGCAAAAAAAGGGGGAAGAGAGAGAGAATTACATATAATTAATAAGTAAATGTTAGACATCCAGAAATCTACCATATGAATTATTTGATCAGAAGTAAATGACTACTAAATTCATATTAAATTAAAATTAAAAACAAATATTATATCCAATCAAACAATATTTTAAGATTCATTAAACACCAGAAATTTCAACACGCAATGCCATATTAGGAAAAAATTAAACATAGGAAGCACATATATGACAAGTTTTTAATCCTAAAAACTTGAATTAAAAACTAAATAATAAAAAATTAAACATAGGAAGCACATACAGGACTAGTTTTTAATCCTAAAAACTTTAATTAAAAACTAAATAGTATACCATCTCATTAACAAAAAATGAGAAAAGTAAAAGATAGACGATATGGGCAACACACAAACGAATAAGCAAATTAATTTATAAGAAAATGAGTAATTATCACAACCAAGTTACACATATCAAGATTTTATGCAAGTCTAACCTTCTTCATATAATTTATTTAATACTTGGGGGCGGAAGAGAGAGAGAGAGGAATAATTGGAGATATAGAAAGGGAGAAAAAATTGATAGAGAGAATTATATTTAATTAATAAAGAAATATTAGACATCTAAAAAATCAATAAGCGGCATAATTTAGAAATGATAAATGATAACTCAATTCATATTTAAAAATTAACAAATATCAATACCTACCAAACAATGTCTAAAAATTCAATTAATATGCAAGAATTGAATTTAGCAAGTACGATTACAGAAACTATAATTGGCTATCTCATCGTTAAAACGTGAGAAAGTAAAAGACTATATAGACAACATACTAACAATAAGAAAATAAAATATTACGGAAAAATTACATCAAATCGAGTTTTTGCATGTTATAACTCTTTCTTATAAATTAATTAAATACTTGGAAGAAAATGGGGCAAAAATAAGGGGGGAGGGAGAGAGAGAGAGAGTTACATATAATTTATAAGGCTATGTTTGGTAGAGAGGAAAGAAAGTAAGAGAGAAAAATTNTTAATAATATACAAGGTTAATTTGGTAAAGTCACTTTAAAACATGAGTAAAAAACTTTTCTTCCCTATTTTCTCTCCATTTTTGGGAGGAAAATAGTTGAGTGGGTCCCATCATTTCCCCCCTCCCCCCCCTCTTCTCTTCTCTTTTCCCTTCTACCAAATAACCCAAATATTTATTTTTCTCCATTTTTCCGTCAAAACTTTTCTTTCCTCTCCATTTTCCTTCCTATCAAACATAGCCTAAATGTTGAGATCCAGAAATCCACCATATGAATTATTTTATCAGTAAAAAATGAATACTAAATTCATATCAAATTAAAATTAAAAACTAATATCATAACCAATCAAATAATATTTTAGGATTCATTAAACACCAGAGAATTCAACACACAAGGCCATATTAGGAAAAAAAAATTAAACATAGGAAGCACATATAGGACAATTTTTTAATCCTAAAATCTTTAATCAAAAACAAAATAGTAGACTATCTCACTATTAAAAATTGAGTAAAAAATAGAGACGATATGGGCAACACACAATCGAATAAGCAAATTAATTTATAAGAAAATGACTAATTATCACAGCCAAGTTACACATATCAAGATTTTATGCAGTCTAACCTTTTTTATATAATTCATTTAATACGTGGGGTTGGGAGAGTTGAGAGGAATAATAGTTGATATAGAAAGGGAGAAAAATTGATAGAGAGAACTACATTCAATTAATAAAGAAATATTAGACATCTAAAAAATTACTACACGACATAATTTAGCAATAATAAATGATAACTCAAATCATATTTAGAAATTAACAACAAATGTCAATACCTACCAAAGAATGTTTAAAAATTCAGTTAACTGAAAATTTAATATGCAAGAACTATAGGTGAATAAACTGAATTTAGTAAGTATGATTAAAGAAACTATAATTGGCTATGTCATCATCAAAACGTGAGAAAGTAAAAGAAAGAACCTATATGGACAACACACAAACAAATAAACATACTAACTATAAGAAAGTAAATAATATTATGAAAAAATTACATCAGATCGAGTTTTTTGCATGTTTAACTCTTTTTAATAAATTAATTAAATACTTGGGAGAAAAGGGGGCAAAAAGAGGGGAGGGGGGGAGAGAGAGAGAGTTATATATAATTAATAAGTAAATATTAGACATCCAGAAATCCACCATATGAATTATTTTATCAGTAATAAACGAATATTGAATTCATATTAAATTAAAATTAAAAACAAATATCATAACCAACCAAACAATATTTTAAGATTCATTAAACACCAGAGATTTGAACACGCAAGACCATATTAGGGAAAAATTAAACATCGGAGGCATATATAGGACAAATGTTTTTAATCGTAAATACTTTAACTAAAAATAAAATAGTAGACTATCTCATTATCAAAAAAATGAGAAAGTAAAAGATACAGAACATAGATAACACAAACAAATAAGCAAACTAATTTATAAGAAAATGACTAATTATCACAATCAAGTTACATCATATGAAGATTTAATGCATGTCTTACCGTCTTCATAAAATGCATTTAATACTTAGGCATTGGGGGGATGACCGGAGGGGGGAGGGGTGGGGAGGGTAAGAGAAATGATAGGGGGATATAAAGGGAGAAAACTTGATACAAAGAACAATATTTAATAATAAATGAAATATTTGACATCTGAAAAATTACTACACGACATAATTTAGTAATAATAAATGATAGCTCAATTCATATTACATTAAAAGTTAACAACAAACCTCATCAACTACCAAACAATGTTTAAAATTCAGTTAACTGAAAATTTAATATGCAAGAACTATATCGGTTTGAACTGAATTTACTAAGCCTGATTAGAGAAACCATAATTGGTTATCCTATCATCAAAACGTGAGAAAGTAACAGATATAATCTATATAGATAATATACAAACAAATAAATATACTATTTATAACAGAGTAAATAATTATTACGGAAAAATTACCTCAGATCAAGTTTTTTCGCATGTTTAACTTTTTCTTATTTTTTAATTAAATACTTAGGAAAAAGGGGGCAAAGAAAGGAGAGAAAGAAAAAGAGAGAGAAAAATAGAGATGGGAAATTAAATTTAATCAATAGTAAATGTTAGAAATCCAAAAAACTGCATGAATACTTTTATCAGTAATAAATAAATAGTCATACAAAACACGAGAAAGTAATTGCCTAGCAAAGACACATTTAAACATACTTAACAAGCACATACATAACTGAATTTATTAATCTGAAAATAAAAGATAAAAATCACATGAACAACAAACAAATAAACGTACCACTCATAAGAAAGTAAATAATTATTACAGCAAAATTACAACAGAGACTTTTTGCATTTTTGATATTTTTCTTATAGATTAATTTAATATTTGAGAGAGAGAGAGCGAGAGAGAGAGAATGCGGAGCTAAAAATCAGAGATAGAATTAAATAATGTTTTTAAGATTTAGTAAATACCAGAAAAATTAATATGTAAAGACTATATTAAAAAAGAACTTCGCAAGCATAGAAATAATCGAAGTTTCTAATGAAAAAATAACTGACTAAAGATTGATTTTGGAAAAAAACGAGAAAGGTAAAGATTAAGACAAAATGGACAACACAAACAAATAAGCATACAAATTAGTGTGAAAGTAATTAATTATTAAGACCAAATCACATAAGTTCTAGATTTTCTGCATGTTTAACAATTTCTTGTAAGTTTATTAAATACTTGTGGGAGAGAGAGAGAGAGAGAGAGAGAGAGAGGAGGGAAAGACAGAAAGAGTGAGAATGCGAGGTGAATGGTAGGGTTAGAGAGAGAGAAAGAGAGAGATGGGGAACTAAATTTAATTAGTAAAGACATGCTAGACATCCAAAAAATGACCATGTGAAATAATTTATCAATAACAAATGATTGCTCAATTCGTATTAAATTAAAATAAACAACAAACATCATAATCAATCAAATAATATAGTAAGATTCAGTTTACATCATAGAACTTAATATACACGGACTATATCAGAAAAAATTAAGTATACCACACACATATATAACAAAAGTTTTTAATCCAAATATAAGTGATTAAAGAGGACATAATTAACTATCTAATTATCCAAAAACGAGAAAATAAAAAATAAAGATAAAGACTACATGAACACAAATAAATAAGCATACTAATTCATAAAAAAATAACTAATTATTTCAGCCAATTACACCAGATCAAGATTTTTTGAATATCTATCACTTCACATAGATTAATTCAATACTTGAGAGAGAGAGAGAGATAGAAATAATTAAATTTAATTAATAAAAAAGTATTAAATATCTAGAATATCACAGAAGTTACAATTTAGCATTACACAAACAAATAAACGTACCAACTTATACGAAAGTGAATAACTATTACACCCAAATCACATAAGATCAAAATTTCTGTATATCTAACATTTTCTTATATTTGAATTTAACACGAGAGAGAGATGAATTAAATTTAATTTATACATAAGTGTTCGACATAAAAAAAAACCACAATTTGGATTAATTTAACAGAAATAAATGATTAATTAATTCATATAAAATCAAAACTGACGACAAAGATCATAACAAAGCAAATAATGTTTTATGATTCATTACGCAACTAGAACTTAATATTTACGGACCATATTAAAAAAAAAATCTTAGCAAACACATATACAATAAAAACTTAGACCAAGAAAATATTATTAAAGACAACATGCAAAAATGAGAAAGCAAAAGATAGAGAAGCAGACAAACAAATAAGTACACTCATTTATA
>JXTB01000964.1:22809-52747 GCA_002914805.1 Parasponia andersonii | reverse complement strand
TTTATCAGTTCTAAGTCGAGTGGCGTCTCCCGATCTCACTAAATATTTTTACGAATATCCTTACGTACGCATGTGGGATCGGGGGATGTCACAAATAGAGCATCCAAAACTGTCTCTATTTCTTCTGTTAGGTTCGGTATGTCAACCTCAGGCTAAGTAGCCACAGTTACTAAAACTCTTATGTTGTCATCTCCAAGAGGACGACTATGCATAACATGTCTAGAATTCTTGTATACTATACCCTTGGCAACTACATTTTTCACATTATCCATAGCTAACATAGAAACAATACCCTAAAAAACCAAGATTATTCATTCAGTATTAAAAAGATTTAAGTTCAAAAGATATAGTAAATAATATACCTCTCTAAGCCCTATGACATTTGTCGGATCCTTGTTTGTTGCATCCTTATTTTTCGCTTCTTCATGTATAGTACACCTTGCCTTAGTACTAAGACAGTCCTCTATAGGTGTTTGCCTATAATCAGCATTGCTAAATTCTTTTACTTCAAGCTTTTTTTGTATTAGCCGGAGCTGTGAATTCAAATTTTCCATATTTATAAACTTGAAATTTCCACTTTGTCAATTAAGAAATTTTAATTATTCTAAGTAAGTACTTAATATTTAACCCCTGAAATTAAATACGAAGACATGAAAAATGAAATGCAAAAATATTTACCATTGGCAAGATACACTTGTGAGAACTTTGGGCACTGTAAAAAATCACATGAAGTCCATCTTCGGCATCGTGATGTTTAGTAGGAAATGTATAGTAGGAAACCTTTAGGCCCACCCTCGGTGAGAGTTTATAAACCTATGGAGATCCTCTAATTACCTAACTCAGTAATTATAGCCATTGGGTGTACTCCAAAAAGAAATTATTTTAACGGAGGTTTATTTTGTGATTATATTAACTCAGAATGAGAAAAACAACTATACAATTACATAAATATTGAGATAATATTTTTAAAGAACAAAGCTAGGTATTCCAAAATATAGATACTCATACCTATCACAGACTTGTCATTATTTAATTTGTAAATATGATTAATTTATCTATAATAAGTGCTAGTATACCAATTCATTAATTTCAAATAGCTAACATAAATATTTTATAAAATAAGAATTGTAAAAGTTTAAATGACTTTCTTTATCAAAATTATGAGGTAAGAAAGGATAATTTGACTAAATCTTTTGGATCATTAAAACTTTAAAAAATAATTTTAAAAATTCCTTAAAATTCAAAGTAAAAAAGTAACCAAGAATATTCAAATACTAAGTTCAACCTGGCTTTTTTAAAAAAGAAAATTGTCTATATTATTTCTTATCAATAAGAAATTATAGAAACCACAACATTAGAAGATCCTCAAATTAGAACAACAATGAATAAGAGAAAAACTTGCATAAAAAGCTAACTTTCTTAATATCTACAAAGACAACAAATTCAAGTCCTTGCTGCAAACTGACTTCCATGGCTTTTTGTTTCCCTTGGCAACAAACAACTAGGAGCAAGCCTCATCTCAAGGAAGTATGTGAGCAATACAAGAAGATTTTTGACAAGAACTTAGATGAGGTAATGAATTCATACAGAATAATATAAAAATATTGCATTACACATATCATTTTTTTGTAAGTTTATTTTTTAATTTAACTCCTTATATATATATATATTTTATTCATAATTAGGATCTTGATCCTAATTTGATGCTAAAAGAGATATTCCAATGTCTTTGTGCTCCCTATAAATATTTCACTAAGGTTAGCTGTGACTAAAACCACATAAGAAGTATCGATATCTGGCTAGTAAATTTTAAATTTTATCAAAACACTAGTAAGTACTTTGAAAATAAAATTTTTTTATGTCAATTTAGGTGTTGGATGCAGTTTTAAAGAAAAATGCTGATAAGAAAGTGAAGAAAGCACTAAACAGAGTAATCGTTACTCGAGCTAACACCGATATTAAACAGATAAGATATGAGTTCGGAATCCAGTATGGAGTTGCACTTACCACACAAATTAAAGAGACTGCTAATGGGAATTATAAGGATTTCTTACCTACCTTGGTTTCCAGGGGAAACTAAAAGCCATAGGAGTCAATTTGTAGCAAGGAAATGAATTTGTTGTTTGTAGAGATATTAAGAAAGTCTTCTTTTTAAGCCAATGTTTCTCTTATTGATTCTTGTTTTGATTTTTCTTAATGACAAGAAATAAATATGAATAGATTGGAAAAAAAAGCCAAGTTGAAGTTAGTATTGGAATATTCTTCGATCACTATTTACTTTGAATTTTAAGGAATTTTTTAAAATGATTTATAACGGGCCAAAAAAATTAGTAAAACTGTCTTATTTTACCCCAGAATTTTGATAACCTTTTTATTTTATAAAATATTTTAGGTATGTATTTGAAATTAATCAATTGGTATATTAACACTTACTATAGATAAATTAATAACATTAACAAATTAAATGATTACAAATTTGTGATCTGTATTAGTATATATATCTTAGAATACCTAGCATTATTCTTTAAAAGATTATCTCAACATTTATATAATTGTATGCTTGTTTTTCTTACTCTGAGTCTAATATTAATTCAAAATAAACCCCATTTAAAAAAATTTCTTTTTATAGTACACCTTCACATCAACCTCATTAATTACTTTTAAAACCCAAATAGTATGAACATGAAAGTTAAACATGATCCAAGCGGCATACAAAAACAAATAATCTGAAAAAGAAGTCGAGCAATTCTAAAATAAAGTCCATGTTATCCACCAAATAAAATACAAGATAAAATTAGGGTTTTCATGAGTTATACATATTGAAAAAAAAATAATTATAGAAATAAGTTAAACTATGTTTCATACGATCAAGATTTATATAATTAATAAAAATACGGATAAATGATACACACACAGTTGTGATTTAAGCCATCTTTTGTCCAAATTGTTTATCTAATAAAAATTGTTATGCCCATGTTGTATATCCTAAATAGATCAAGCTAATTAATGTGATTAATAGCTTTACAAAAAGTATGTGATATTTAGTCTAAGAATTTAATATTAGTCCTATAGTAGAGTGCCACAATATTAACAGATAAGGGATAGTCATAATTAAGAAATAATAATTATTTTTTTGAAAGGATTTTAAGAGATAATTATGACTGTCAATAGTTGGCCAATTAGAGTTTAGAATACTTGGATCCATAAGGTCCCGTGTCTAGCTCACACATAGCCCATAATTTATTGAGTAATTAATTGAGCACAACAAGCCCAATAGGGTTTACATGTCTCTAATATTTATAGAGAAAAGTTCTCCTATGCCTGTCTAGATATATCACACACCACTCACAATTATAGAGATTGTAATTTTTGAAAAATAGAGGGAAAAGATAGTGAGAGTGATAGAGTTGAGCCAACATGGGAGAAATCTCTAGCTTGTTCATGGCTGCCGAGGGAGAGAGATCCATAATCATAGACATATAGTCAAGGAGAAGGAAAAACCTGTTCTAGATTATTCCATATTGGTTAGATTGTGCAACTATATATTCACACACTGTCATGCAAGTGAATATGATCACAAGTAATATAGATTTAGGAGTTAGAGTATCAACCCTATAAAGATGGATTACTAAGTCTAAGCTAAGTATTATAAATCAGCCAATTCTAATTTTATCCATACTAAAGATAAGATAGGCAAAAGAAAAAAAATAAAATATGATGCTAAATGAATAAAACTAGATGCAAGGAAATAAATGGATCTAGGTTTACTAGATCCTCAACTTCTCTCTTGTCTTGATATCTTCTAATTTCTCTCTGAAATTAATTAATCCACTAAAGTTGTCAACTGAGAATCTAATGTGACTAAGGAGCCTTTTCTAAGTACAAATTGGATCTATCTAGACAAAATAATGTGTTACCCCTAATTTCACTCAATAATCTATTTAGTAATCAATTAACCAGAAGCAATATACATAAGATAAAACAAATAACTCAACAATGAGTTTTATTAATGAAAGATGAGAGAAATAAGCAAATACAAGTTCCTAGGTTAGTTCACATAGCAAAACAAGACAAAGAAATATTTAGTTCATGATATAAATTAAGAAAAATAACATTTTAATACAATGAGTTTAAAAAATACAAAATTAAAGAGAGAAAAGTTGTAGAATTCCCTGTTTAAACAGGCTTCAAGATATACTTAGAGGTTGTCACTCTCTTCCTCCAATACTTGCTGCTTGCTTTTTTAATTCTCCTTCAAGGATTTGTTCTCAATAATATCACTCTCTAAATATGAGAAAATAAAAAAAAAAAAAAAAAAAAAAAAAACCTAACTAGAAAGTAAAGAAAAGATGGTAAGAAGAAACAATCGTATAGGTGATGTAGTGGAAATCAAGAAATGAAAGATTGAAGCTCCAAAACTAGAGTTCTTCTTCTTTCTCTTCTTCCATGGCTACCTCCATGTCTCTCTCTTTCTCAATCTCCACCCCTCTTACAATTCGAAAGATGGGGTTTTAAAGAGATGACTCTTGCATACTACAAAAAAATCAAATCTGGACCCTTGGATCTTCAAAAAATTTTTGAGCCCATATATATAAGATATATAAGAGAAAATACTGCACAGTAACTCTAGAAAAGCTGCTCGTCAAATAAAGAGAGAGAGAGAGAGGTGCTCTACGCCAACTATAATGAGAAAAGAGGAAGAAAAAGCTTCCTACACCCTCATATTCTCATCTTATGTCTTGGTATTCCAAAGGATCAAGAAGATGTTCTTGATCGTTCGCCAATGAAGGATTCAACTTGGTGCTCACTCACCTCATAAACCAAGAGCATGAGTATAAACAAGAAGATCTAGAGTTAGAGGTCTGATCTGTTGGTTTTAAAACGATTTTTGTAGCAGAAGATTGGCCCAAGAACATTCAACAATTTTCTCAAAACAATTAACTATATGAGTGTATAGTAGTAATTCATAGCAAATAGAAATATACAAGAGAATGGATCTAATACCTTTTGTAGCCTATCAGCATATCCTAGTTTTTCTGTCCTCTAAACTACGATCTTTCAATCAAAGCTTCAAGTACAACTGGATAAACATATGGACATTGCATACAATTTCTCAAAACTTGCACTTTAGGCACTTGCAATATTCTCAACACATAAGATTACAAGAGTTTGTTCTACAGAGAATAGAAAGACACTCTTTTTTTCCTCTAGTTTATGGAGGCTTTGTAGAAAATAATACGTAGTGTGTATATTTTCTGCTAGGGTTTCATCTTATATATATTTATTTAACTATTTGATAAAATAATCTATTAATCAAATTAATATATATAACTTTCTTTGCGTTTTAAAAAAGAATAATGTGATTTTTTTTAAATAAACATAAAGTTATATATATATAAATTAATTAATATTCTAATTAATTAATTAATATATATAAGAGGAGTATTTCAATTTTCGTCAGTTTCTTAATTTCTGTTTACTTAGTAATTAAATATTTTTAAATTCAAAATTTTAATCATATTAAGAAACTTATCCCTCCATAAATTTAAAATTAATTAATTCAAAATTAATTATTCAATTTATGATAATTATTAAATATTGTAGACAAATAATTTATCTAGACAAAGTGTGCGGTAACAAAAATAATGTAATATCTAGAATAATGTTTATAAGAGGTAGAATTGGGGACCTATGAACCTATAATTGAAACTCCAATAAATTATGACAATTAATTAAACTCTTTAATTAATTTGTCTAATTTATTAATTCCAGTATTACTACACTAAAATTCTGAAATTTTACTCTTGAAGTTACAGAATTAATTTACTCAGAAAGAGCAGTTAATCAATTTAATCATTACATGTAGTTCAATCCTCTATAGATAATTCATAATTGGAGCTAGGTCAGGTTGTGTTTACCTCTCCAATTACATCTTTATCCTTGTGTACCGTTGATTCTTCAATTAACAATTATATTTATAAATTTGTTATAAATTGAGTACTCAAATTGTTCAAGTCATGAATCAATATACAAAGGAATCATCTTTCTAGCTTTCTAATGGAATGAATGAATTCCATATCTGTAAGCTACATTCCCAGCTACTCATCTCATCATGCTCTCATATAAGTATTTCGATCTGTTTAAAAAACAAATCTTTAACGAGTATGTTAAAAAACATAATGTTATAAATAGTAGTCTATAACTATTCAGGATTAAAATTGATTTACATATGATCATCTAGTGACATTATTTAAACGCTCAATAGTTAGTTGAATTTAGGTGAGATTCAAATCATGTATGGTCCAATCATATATAATTGAATTATATAAAGTACCTCCATTGTGATGTCAATACATTAATAGTCCGAATAAGAATATTACATTCTCAATGTTAATGGACTGTACTAATAATATTTAATTAAAGATCTCAAACTTTAATTAATTATTACGGACTATATTTATTTTATTATCCATAAATTTAATCCTAGTGTATATAGTACTTATATACTAAATTTGTGGTCACATAAATAAACTAGGGATTTTTTGATATTTAAAGACATACTAATTATGCACAAATTCAAATAAAAAAAATGTCATTTTATTAATTCAGCAAAGATCCAAAATATACATACTTTTAGGGGATAAACCATAATAATTTCTCGCTTGTCCTAAAGCAGGTGAGACGCGTTTCTCAATCCTAAACCCTTCAAGTGACTCTTAAAAGTCTTTGTTAGAAGTGTTTTTGTAAAAGGATCAAGAATGTTGTTTTCAGATGCTCTCTTCATAACAGTCACATCTCTTCAATATACTATCTCTCTAATCAGATGATAAATCTTCTCTATATGCTTTTCTCTCTTGTGACTTCTTGGTTCTTTGAATTCGCCACTACTCCATTGTTATCGCAGTATAAAGTAAATGGCTTATCCATATTTGGAACAACTTCTAAATTAGTAAAGAACTTTCTGAGCCAAACTACTTCTTTAGCTACTTCATAAGCTGTTATGTATTCTGCTTCATAGTAGAATGTACAATACTAGACTGTTTAACACTTTTCTAGATAATGGCTCTACCACCAAGAGTAAATACTGACCCAGGCATCGACTTTCGAGTATCTTTGTCTGATTAAAATTAAAATCAGTGTAACTAGTAGGAATTAAGTCCTAACTTGAATAAACTAGCATATAATTTCTCATTCTCCTAATATACTTGAGAATAGTTTTTACTCTTATCTAGTGATCTAATCCTAGATTTGATTGAAAATGACCAATTATCCCTACTACGTAGCATATGTCAGGTCTAGTACACAATATGGCATACATAAGGCTACCAACTACAGACGCATAAGGAACCCACCTCATATCCTTTTCTTCTTGAAGTGTCTTGGGATATTGCTCTTTCAAAAGGATAACTCCATGTCGAGAAGGTAATTATCCTTTCTTGGAGTTTTGCATCGAAATACAAATGAGCACCTTATCAATATAAGATGCTTGAGATAATGCTAGAAGTCTATTCTTGCGATCTCGAATAATCTAGATCCCAAGCACATAACTTGCTTCTCCCAAATCTCTCATTTGGAGTTGCTCTACTAGCCACTTCTTTACAGTAGATAATATTTCCACATCATTCCTAATGAGCAAAATATCATCTACATAAAGAACTAGAAAGACCACTTTATTGTTTTTGTGTACTAATATACACAAGATTCATTAATATTTTGATTGAAACTATAAGACTTGATTATCTCATCAAATCTTAGATTTCATGATCTTGAAGCTTGCTTAAGTCTATAAATAGACCTAAGAAGCTTGCAGATTTTCTGTTCTTGGCTTTTAGCTACAAAACCTTCTAGTTGTACCATATAGATGCTTTTTTCAAGATAGCCATTCCAAAAGCTGTCTTGACATCCATTTGCTACATTTCATAGTCCAAACATATAGCAATGGATAAGAGGATATGTGTGGGTTTGAGCATGGCTATTGGCAAGAAAGTGTCTTTATAATCAACTCCCTCTTTTTGAGTATAACCCTTTGCTAACCTAGTCTTGAACGTTTTAACTTTTCCATCTATACCTCTTTTTCTCTTATAGATCTATTTATATCCAATAGGCCTAACATCTTCAGGTAGATCTATAAGTTCTCAGATAGAATTAGAATACATAGATTCCATTTCTTGGTTCATAACCTCTTGTCATTTTTCCTTATCAGAATCTTCCATTGTATACTTGTATGTCAATGAGTCATTTTCGCTACTATCAAAAACAGAAATATGTGCTTCTCCAACTTCCCTGTAGCAAGCAAGTGGCCTAATAACCCTCCCACCATATTGAGTTTCCATGGTTTTCTAACCAGGAATAGTGGTCTCATAATTTTTCCATTCAACAACTGTTATTAGTTATGGTCTGATCTGATCATAAAATAATTCCATTAGTACAACTTTACTTCAAGGTTTGAAATATGTCATATAGTCATTTTCAAGAAAATTTGTATTTATCGATACAAATGCCTTTTTTTATTGAAGACTATAAAATAAACCTTCTCTTGTACCTTTTGGATAACCTAGAAATAAACAAACCTCTGTGCGTGGCTCTAGCTTCCTAGTCCTTTCTTTCAGTATATGTGCTAGGCACCCTTATATGCAAATATGATGTAAACTAGGTTTACACCTATTCCACAACTCCAAATGTGTCTTTTGGATAGATTTGGAAGGTATTATATTCAAAATGTAAACAGCAGTTTGTAGTGTATAATCCCAAAATAAGAGTGGTAGGGAAGAGTATCTCATCACTATTCTAACCAAATCAAGAAACGTTCGGTTTTTTCTTTCTGTAACACCATTCTATTGTGGTATTTCAGGTGCTGTGAGTTAAGATAGGATGCCATTCTCCAGCAAGTGATCCTTGAATTCATTATTAAGGTATTCACCTCCTCGATCTGAACGAAGAGTTTTTAATGACTTACCTAATTATTTTTCAGCTTCTGTTGTGAATTCTTTGAACTTTTTAAGGTTTAGGTTTTCTTTTAATTAGGTACACGTTTCTATATTGTGAATAATTGTCAATAAATATGACAAAGTATTTGTAACCGTCTCTTGCTTGTATATTCAATGACCCACATACATCGTTATGCACAAGCGCAAGGGGTTTTTTGGCCCTTTCGCCCTTTGATGATAAAGGTCTCTTAGTCATTTTCCCTTCTAGACAAGATTCACAAACTGCTAGAGTGCTAACTTTTAGCTCTCTTAAAGAATCATTCTTTGCAAGTCTGTTTATCCTGTCTAGATTAATATGCCATAACCTAAGATGCCAAAAATATGTATCATCATCTTGAAAAGTGTTTTGCTTTTTAGATTTAGGATGTTCTACTTTAAATATTTCGGTATTAAGTAGTGATTCTTTGTCTGGCTTTAACATATAAATTTCATTCTCCATTTTTACAGAACAAATATTTAAATTATTTCAAGAAATAATAATCTCATTATTATGAAAAAAAAACACCAAATATTTGTTCAAACTGTCTTGAAATAGAAATCAAATTCCTACAAAAATTGGGAATAAAATAAATATTATTCAATAACAAAAATGTATTCCTAAAATGAAGACGAATGACTCCCACTACTTTTGTTGAAATTTGGCTCTATTGCCCAATCTCATTGTAAACTCCACGCCGATAAACTTCCTCGAAGAACTAAGTATCTAAAGAATAATAAACATGATTAGTAGCTCCTGAATTAACTATCCACTAAACCAGCTTATAAAACAAGTAAATCATATTTACCTTTCTTCTTATCTTTTAATTTGGAGAGATACTTTTTACAGTTTCTTTTCTAATGTCCATCAACTCTGCAATGAAAACATTTTACCTTACGTTTTTTGTTCTTGGAGTTGTTCTTCTTGGGACTTGTGTTGCCCTTCTTGTTCTTTTTAGGTTTAGACCCAGAGCCATCCTTGCTCCTCCTCTTATTGTTTTTGTTAGAGGTAGAGGGATTTTCTTCTACAACATTTACTTTAGCAATAGTTGTTGAACCTTCTTTACATTTATCTTTCCATAACAATTCGAGGTTTGCAGTTCGTTAAGCAGTTGACTCATCGTATAATTCAACTTATTCATAACATAATTGCTCTTGAACTAAAGAAAATTAGGTCAGAGTAATTCTAGAATTAGACTCACTTGAGTGCGATCATTGATCGTAGTCCCGTAAACTTTAGCCTCTCAAAAGTAATTTATTATGTTCAAAATATGATCTCTCACTAGATTTCCTCTCTTCATTTTTGCATTCATAGACTTTTTAATGGCGTCATTGCGAGATTGATCAGATTGTTATCAAATATAGGCTAGAGAGACTCTATTATCTCATAAGCAGTTTCCATCTATTCGTGCTTAACTCTAAGTACATCGGTCATGCCTGGTAACATGTAGCAGCGAGCTTTATTATTGTTATGAGTCCATTTTTTATAGTTTTTTCGCGCAGCACGAGTAGCATTAGCAGCGGGTTGTGGAGGATATTCCTCTGTCAGCATAAATTTGTAATCTTCACTAACAAGCATGATATTCATATTACTTTTTGACTTGATGAAATTATCTCTNTGGGATTCGAAGTTGACATATTTGCTAAAATTAAATAAAGAAAATAATATTCAACATATTTTTAATGAATATCACAAAGAATTCAGAAAAATAAACATGATGTATGATGCAAATAAGTAAACACATAAACTTATTTACTAATTCTATGGTAATTCAATTTTCTCTAATTAGATATTGTCATAGGATAGGTCACATAATTATTAACTGAATTGAGATATTCTCAATTTATAAATAAACATCAAAATATCTCATATTTTTTTATTTATTAATTACCGTTTTATAGTTAAGATACTATTAACAATTTAATTGTATCCTCATGAGTGTGACCCATTATTTCAAATTCTAGTAACTTAACTCAAAATTGCCGCTGTAGGGTAGGTCAATTTTGAAATACATTATAAAATCTTATCTCTTAGAAATCAAGCCTTGTTATTAATTTAGATGGACACCCTCCGTAAGAAGGACGAAATCTAAGCATCTTTAGGCGCTAATTAATTCTCATAGTACTTAAATAATAATGGAGACAGTGGGATATATTGTCATATACCCCTCTCTCACTCATTATTTTAAAATTTTATGTGTTTTTACTAATAAATATCTAATGTTTTATTTAACCTAGTTATTATATCTAATATAATTTTCTAGGTTAATCTTTTAGTTTAATCTTATTGGTCCTAAATAAATTACTAGATTTTCTAAAAATCTTAATTTTTTATTATAAGAATAATTTAGCTAATCTAATTAATGTAATTAATAAGAATAGCCTAAATTAAATAACTGTGACATTAATAAAATTTAATTATTAAACTTAAATCACATTATTTAATTTTTTATTCTTATTTAATTATTTAATCTAATTAAATTAGTCATATTCTAACTAAACTATTTTAGCATGAATATAACATGTATGCATGATATTCAAAAATAACTATGAGTGGGTATAATGAATAGCATGCTATAATGCATGGTCAAGTTATACATATTACATATAATATACTAATAAAATAAAATAACAATGACATTTGTTTGGGTCCTTTAGGAATTACAACCCAATAAAATAGTAAAATTACAAAAGGTCAAAGACATGCAGGCCTGAAAACTATTTGCTGGTCTTCTTAGGCCCCCTCTTCTTTTCTGATATTTTTACAAATCAAATTTGTAAAATGTGATATTTCTGTAAATACTTTACAAAACTAATTTAGCCCATATGATTATCTAAATAATCAGTTTTAGTTGGACTTGGGCCTAATTTTTAACGTAAACTATACGTATAATATATATTAAGTTTTTTATATATAACATCTATTAATACATATATATTATATTAAAAAAATACTTTGTAGGCACCTGGTCTCACGACCAAGTGCGTTTATATATATATATATATTATATTTTTAAAAAAAAAACTTTTTTTTTATGTAAGTTCTTTGAGGCAAGCATAAACATATCCATCTTCTTCTTTATACTTTATAAGAAAAAAATACAATAAAGCCTATAACCAAAATTAGGGTTTATATATTTTGATCTGATCAAAATGAATTGCAAAAAATCAAAATCTAAGGAACCTTATAATTAACGACCAAATGCCAACTAATGTTATATGATAATTCATCCATTCATTATTAAATACATAAAAAAAAAAAAGAAAGTAATGCAATACCCACTCATGCATACAAATAATTAATACTATATACTTATATAACTGCTTTGGTACCAATTGTTGGTTTTAAAATAATTTTCATAGCAAAAGATTAGCCCAAGAACATTCAAAATTTTTCTCAAAATAACTGACTACATTAGTAACTAGAAATATACAAAGAGAAGAAATCTAATGCCTCTTGTAGCCTATTAGGATATCCTAGCTTTTCTGTCTTCTAAACTACGATCTTCCAATCCAAACCTCAAGCAGAACTGGATGAATGAGTGGGCGTTGCGTATAATTTATCAAAACTCATACTTTAGGTACTTGTAATATTCTCAACACATGACATTACAAGAGTTTGTTCTATAAAGAATAGGAAAACTCTTTTCTTTTTCTCTCTAGTTTATAGAAGTTTTGTAGAAAATAATACATAGTATTTATATTTTCTGCAAGGGTCGTACCTTATATATATATATATATATATATATATTTATTAAATTATTTAATAAAATGGTATATTAATCGAATTAATATGTATATATGTATAAAACTTTGTTTACGTTTTAAAACGATAACGTGATCTCTTTTTCTTTAATAAACGCAAAGTTTATATATTTATATATATATATATATTTAAATGAATTAATCTAATTAATTAATATATATATATATATAAACTAGAAAACTAGTGACACTCCTCCTTTTATTTTTAGTTAGTTTCCTAATTTTTGATTATCTAATTATCTGATAATTAGATATTTTTAAATTCAAAATTTAAACAAAATAGGAAACTTATCTCTCCATAAATTCAAAATTAATTAATTCAAAATTAATAATTAATTAGTTAATAATAATTATTAATTACTGTAGACAAATAGTTTATTTACACAAAGTGTGTAGTAGCAAAAATAATGTTATATCTAGTATAGTATTTGTAAGAGGTGGAATTGGAGACCTGTGGACCTGTAATTCAAGCTCCAATAAATTATGATAATTAATTAAATTCTTTAATTAATTTGTCTAATTTATTAATTCCAGTATTACTCCACTAAAAATTTAGAATTGTACTATTGAAGTTACAGAATTAATTTACTCAGAAAACAACGAGCAGTCCATCGATTTAATCATTATATCTAGTTCAATCATCCATAGATAATTCATCATTAGAGCTAGGTCATTTTCTGTTTACCTCCCCAATTACATCTTTATCCTCGTGTACCATTAATTCTCCAATTAACAATTAATTTATAAATCTATTATAAATTGAGTACTCAAACTATTCAAGAGAATCATCTTTCTAACTTCCTAATGGAAGGAATGAATTCCATATTTGTGAGCTACATTCCCATCTACTCTTCTCATCATGCTCCGAAGATACAAATATTTCGATATATAATCGAATTATATAAAATACCTCAATTGTGATGTCAACACATCAATAGTCCAGATAAGACTATTATATTCTCAGTGTTAATGGACTGTACTAATAATATTTAATTAAAGATCCCAAACTTTAATTAGTTATTACGGACTATATTTAGTTTATTATTCATAAATTTAATTCTCAAGTATATGACACTTACATACTAAATTTATAGTCACATAAATAAATTAAGAATTTTCTAATATTTAAAGACATATCAATTATGCACAAATTAAAATAGAAAAATGTCATTTTATTAATTCAGTAAAGATCCAAAATATATATAATTTTAAGGTATAAACCCTAACATGATCACTATTAATAAGGAGATCAAGGAGGAGTACACTATAAAGGGTAAACTCTAATATCATTTCTAGGATTTATGCATCTAGACTTGATTTACAGTATACATGATCCTATGTTTGATATATGCATGATTTTCGGCTATGAAAATTATTTTCATCTAAAAATTTTAAAAACTTAAATCTGCTGACTTTTCCACTATGCTCATGATGTGATCATTTGTTTTTGTAGTATACATGCATGTATGATTTTTCCTAAGTGTTAGGTCAATTCCAGCAATATTTATATTGCCTGACGAGTAGATGAATAGGGTGTGGCGGGCTAAAACCATGATCTAACAGTAGAGACGATGTGTAACATCCCCCTAGCTTTTCTATATGACTATATAAGTCAAACGAGGAAGTATTACTCTTTTATAAACTATAACTGTAGTTTTGTTCAAAAATAATAGGCCAATTTAAATTTTTCAAATTCTATAACAAAAGAACCTGTGTGACATTACATTCTGAAAGTGTCTTTACAAAATGTACAACCAAAAATTCCTTATCTGCTTATCTTGCCATCAGCAATAATATTTACATCTTACTAAAATATCGAAATATAAAGAAAACATCGCCCACAAGTTAAGTTTGTCTATATCTGTATGATCATGGCGAGAAGAAAGTGTGCTATCCTACCAGTAACTCTATACATCATAAGAACTAAATAAGCTAATACTTAATAAGTAAAAATCATGCATGCTCATGAACGTGTTTTATACATAAACTTTATTGAAATTCCCATTGTACTCTTTCTTTCATAATTTTTCATTTTGATACACTTTTCTTAGAAAATGTTTCTTTATAGGACCCTTGAGTATACTACAAAGCTACGGCAGTCGGTAGGCCATGCTTACCTATACGGGAAAGAAACACATGGCCAATACGAACTATACCTACCCAACATAGACTGACTAGGTAATGCATCTCACATAACTTATAGTACAATATTTAGTCTCAGCAATCAGTAAATCGTGCCCACCTATGCGGGAAGGATGCTTGTACAAACTATACCTACCTAACATAGACAGACTAAATAATGTACTTAATACATATCTCGTGAAATAAGTACAATGGTACTACTTTAAATCCAAAGCATAGAAAACTTCACTTCTTTAAAAATCATGCTTAAATGATCATATCATTTCGTGAACTTACAACTACTATAAGAATAATATATAACTAATATAATATAGACAATCATGTAGGGAAACATCTATATCTACTACTATTCGTGTGATACATCTTTACTTACCTTGTGTCTAGTGAAAAAGATAGTGAAAATGATCAGTATCTTCTATGGCAAGGTATGCAGAAGACCTGATATCAATTTCATTATTAGAATGATCACTACAATATAAAAAACTTAAAGAAAACAACCACAAGTCTGAAATCACAACTTTCACTAAATTAGGAAACATGATCATAAAATGACTTGGAAGCATACAAATTACTTAAGGTACTTAGCTGCCAATAATTAGCATTCAAATTCTGTTCAAAAAGTATTAAAATAAAAATGATCTAAAATAGCACAAACTTTCGTAAAACCTAGTCCATTAGCCTCTAAATGGTGCCATTCGTCGGTCCCTAATATAGTCTTTTGTAAGGCCATCTACTATGGACCGTTTGACTAATAAGTACAAGGTTTGAATGTAATTTTAATGGATATGCTAAAATACACTACATCACACACAAAAGAAAGAGCAGTTAATTACGACGGCGTCTTTGCTTCTCTTTATCAATCTCTCCTTTCTCAACTACCCTATACCCTCTTTGTTTCTATCTCTCTCGATCTTTGTCACTCATTTTTTCTCTCAAGTTATAAACAAAAGACTAATTCCAAAATTCATTTAGTGAACTTGTGCTAATTGTTCTTGATTATAATATCATCTTCATCTGTAGAAGATATTAGAGTTTTCTTAATGTTCAAATTCGTTTGTAGTGTTTCTCTCCCTATTCCATGGTGCAAGACAATATTAACTAATTTTCAATTGAACTCGACTATATAATTGCAAAATCTAAAGCGAATTGAAACAAATACATAAATAAACTTATATCCCTTTTGTGTTCTCTTTTCCCACCGACAACCCATCTGCAAACCCAGTTACTTGGTTTGCTCTATTATTGACTAAACTACACATCAACACATTCTCATCTTTGGGATTTAGATCAAATGTAATAATATATATTGGTGTAGTTAATTTTAGAAGAACTTTTGTTATTCTATCACCCGATCCACCAACGACCAAATTCAACATGATTAAAAAGAAAAATCAACCTGTTTTAACAGTCCATCAAAAGTTTGACCCATTTAAAATTTTGAAGAGATAGACCAAAACCCATTTTTTAAAAAATAGAAATTTTATTTCATTCATTGGCCTCAACCATTTTTGATGAGGATGGTGGAATTTTTTTAATAACAGAATTAGGAATTTCATCCCAAAGAAAAAATGAACATGAAAATGAACTTCTAAAATTAATGACAATTTGTAGGGGAGAGAGAGAAGATGAGGAGATCAGACAAGCAACAGAAATAATGTGAGATCAGAAATTCCAAATGGTATATTTGAACATACCTATTAAATTTATATCCAAACTTTCCATTTTTAATTGGGTAGTCCATAACAGATGGCCTCACATAGGCCATATTAGAGGAGTCCTAGGGTGACCACTAAAAATATTAACTTGTTAGCACAACAATAAGGGATATATGTTAAAATTGGATATCTTTGTTCTAATATAATTTTTTGTTTTTGGGAAAAGATCTGAATTAGATAGAACAATCAGAAATTACAACAAACATAATGGGAGGAAGGATTTCCTCCATCCAAGATAGTTCATCGTCTAGCCTAAATGCTAATTTAGCCAAGCTGTGAGCTATATTGTTGCACTCTCTAGAGACATAGCTAATTGAGATATCCGAAAAAGTAGTCAATAAATTATTAACATCTTTAAGGAAACAACCCAACTCAGAACAATAGCACTGGGCATTTTTAAAGGTAGAAACCACTACTTGAACATTTGATTCTACGGCTTCGAGGGATGTGAAAACTTTAGTAGCCCAATTTATGCCAAAGTTGAGAGCAGCAGCTTCAACATTCTTTGGATTGAGAGGGCTAAGATGTTTTTTTGCAACAGCGACCAAAACAAAGCCAGTGCTACTACTATTAATACATTGCTGGGATTCCAAGATAGCCGCATCTATGTTCAGCTTGTAACCATGGGTAGAGGATGGTTGCCACTTAGTAGGTCTGTGGGCAGATTGAGTTGAAAAAGCTGATGCTCTTTGTTATTGGGCAGTTTGAATCTCCCGAAGATAATTGAGGTACCGTGTATAAGTATCCATAGGTGGTCTATCTTGTTAGCCATGAGTAACTTTGTTTCGATTACACTAGATCCTCCAACAAAGGACTCAGAATAATTCCATCCGATTCTTACCATGATGGCGATGAATATTGAGTAAAATGTCCTGAAATGGCCAAGTCTTCATTTAGCGAAATTCTAGTCCAAAGTCTAAGAGTTTCCAGATAGGTTTTGCTAGTTTGCATGAAATCAAGGCATTGGTTGTACTGTCATGTTGGAAGCCATATAGAGGACTATGAGCATGAGCTTGAATATTTCAGCATACAAGAGCTACAGAAGTAGGAATAGCATCAAAGAAAGCATGCCACCCGAAAATTTTGATTTTCCTTGGGATATTAAGATTCCAGAAATTAGACCACCAATTTTGTGGGAATTGAGAGGAAGATGGATGACCTAGTATTGACAATTTAGATGCCAGAAGGAAACCACTTTTAACTGTGTAGAATCTAGATGCTTCAAAGTGCCAAATAATCCTATCTTAGCTGGGAGAAGAAATGAGTGGGACTGCCATTATAGGAGTAACATCAGAAAGACCAAAACGTGATTCAACTTAGCCCAATCTCATGTTCTGGATGGAAGAATGAAATCAGCCATGATGCCATAGGTTTTCTCAGGTTGGGTCAATAAGAACGGCCAAAAGAACCCTATATTTGGAATCCAGGGATCCGAAGAGGCTTTGACAAAAGTACCATTTCTAATGCACCATCTAAGACCTTTCTCAAGTGAAGCTTTGCCCCCACACAATTCTACGCCAAGTCAAAAATGGATAACGAGCAGTTGTGTAAGGATTTGCTAAGCTTGCTTTGCGAAGAAGGCTTGATTAAAATCTGCAAACAATCAAAACCAAAGACCACCATCTCTTTTAGATAAGCATATCTTCTTCCAAACAATTCAATGAGTCTTTTTAGAATTTCCCATAGAATCCCACCAAAAGCGAGCCATTAAGGTTTTCAGAGAGTTGCACAAAGAAACAGATAGACGAAAATAAGACATGGAATAAGTAGGTATGGCTTAAACAACCGCTTTGAGGAGAATCTCCTTACCTCCTTGAGAGAAAATCTTTTCTTACCATGAGTTGAGGTACTTCCAAACTTTAGATTTGATGGAGCTGAAAAGCTCCTTTTTTGAACGGCTGGCCATAGTAAGAAGTCCTAAATACTTTTCATGACAGTTAAAAATGTCCATACAAAGGTGTTGATGAAAGAAAGTTTTAATGTCAGATTTGGTTTTGGGGGAGAAAGATATGGCTGATTTGTCATAATTGATTTTTTGACCTGAAACCTTTTCGTAGTTGTGAAAAATGATCTTGAGGGTTGCATAAGTACGTTCATTAGCTTTACAAAAAATGAGATTGTCATTCGCAAAGAAAAGATGAGATACCTTGAGAGCTCGACGTGCTATAGAAAGGCCTTGGATTGCATTGTTGTCCTCAGCTTTAGATAATAATGAAGACAAGCCTTGAGCACACAAACGGAATAAGTAGGGAGAGATGGGGTCATCTTGGCAGAGACTTCTTTCTGGTGTAATTGTTAAGTCTATAAAATTAGAGTTATGTAATACTATTATACCTTAAGTTTTGTTATGTTCTTATTTGAATTAAGTTGTTTTAAGTGTTTTTGTTGTTGTTTAGATATTCTGTTTATTTATGTATATAGATGAATAAAATAAGGATGTTTGATGCAAAATAAGATAAATTTGTACCTCATAAATAGGTCATTCAAATCATTAGAATTGAAGTTCTATTCTATATAGTCGTAATGCAATGAAAATGACGTAAATCAGAACTAAAATGAAGAAATGATGCCGGGGAAACTGAGGTGCCAAACTAGTAGAAAGTGACACTGCAGCGCCACCTCTATGTCCTGAGTCAAAAATTGATAGTTGAGATCTACTTTTTGATGATCTAAGGGTTCAGATTCAGCCTGCCTTATGTTTGCACGAACTACCTCTTTAAAATCTTATCTTTAGGATTGAAAGAGGCATGTTGGGATGTAGAAAAAAGGAGAGTGGCAGCTATGGAAGGAGAGGAAGACGAAGATGAAGATGAGGGTGGGATTTTTCACGGGGATTAAAGTGACAAGAGTTTTATTGATGCTAGAAAAGGCAGATTCACGGTTGAGATAGTCAAGGATAGCTATAGTGGTTATAGGACCTACAATGGACCAATATTTTTGGTAAAATAAAGCACTCATTCCATCTGGTCTTGGATTTTTGGAGGGGCTATGGAAAAAACTGCTGGCTGAACTTCTTGGGTAGTAAAATCGGCTAATAACATGTCAATCATTTTTATCGAAATAGAAGCACCGATAGAGCTCAAGACATTCTCCAAATCGGAATCAGAAGGTGATGTTGTAGCAAGTAAAGCCTGATAATGGGAGAGGATGATATTAGAGACATCCTCAATTGAAGTTTTCCATTCGCCATTCATATTGAAAATACCATTTAGGGAGTTTAGTTTGGGCCTGGTAGAGGCACGTAAATGAAAAAATTTTGTGTTGTTGTTTCCAACCTCCATCCATTGAACTCTTGAATGTTGGTGCCAATACTTTTCCTCTTTGTAGAGGCGGGCATCAAGAGTACGTTCAAGATTTGAAATTTTAGGATGACCTCACCTGATATCCTCACTAACGGCAAGCCGATTGATCTTAAGATGGACTTGAGAAATTTGTCGAGAAAGAGACCAGAAGTAGGAAGAATTCCATTCTTTGAGGCGGTGGGCGCATAGAGAAAGATTGGCACAAACATTAGACAAGGCATCCTCGTAACTTTGTGAACTCCAGGCTTCGGCAATTATAGTAGTACATTCCTCTTCTTCAGCCCATACTGATTCAAAGTGGAATCTAGAACAGGTATGCCCCAGAGGCCTTTTGGCTGGTTCCAGATTCAATAAAAGGGCTATGTGGTCTGATTCATAGAATCCAAAATGGATGAGGCTAGCAGATTGAAAAAGGTCCCGCCACTCACTGTTAATCATCACCCAATCTAGCCTTTTCTGCACATGAGTCAAATTATAGTGTTTGTTATTCCATGTAAATCTAGGCCAGTTAAAATCGACTGATTGCAAGCCACAATTATCCAGAGAATGGCGGAAAGCTTCCATAGCTGCTTCATTATGAAAGGTTCTGCCCAATTTATCTTGGGTATTGAGGATTTCGTTGAAATCTCCCATGTAGAACCAGGGACCTGTGGACACATGAGATAAACGACCAAGGAGTTCCCAGGAAAAACATCTTCGGTATGGATTTCCTTGAAATCTCCGTTCTAGTATTAATACTATGTTGGAATAATTTTTTTCTCAAAAATAAGGGATATACATTGAGTGACTGAACAGGACTCGGATCATCTGTCGAGATTTCCTGTCTTTTTTCTCTCTCCTGCCACTAATCAGACGACACATCACTAAAATGAGTCCCAATTCACGTGCTCCTCCTTTCTCCTGTATTGTAACGGAAACAGCCCTCCACTTAATCAATTAAGGCTTTATAACAAAACGAAATAGAAATAACATTGCCAGCTCCATTACACGTGATCACTCACGTGCACTTCCAATAAACAAAATAACGAAAAGAAAATAACCCAAAAACCGTCCTAGAAGATTAAAAACCGACTCATACGAGAGAGATTGGGAAGACGAAAGACGGTGATTTTTGGGGTAATTTTTTTTTTGGCTTTTCCTTTTTTCAAAACTTTAATTGATTAAACGCTTCCGTTAATAGGACGTGTTGTGCGGTCTAAAATCCTATATGTTAGTCAATACCACAAAGGGAAAAGTTGACCAAGTAAGTGTCAGGTCGCATAAGTAAGATTAACTGCAACTTTTTCCGATAGAGTTACGTACGACCTCCACCGCATAAATTAGTACGATCTCTTCCGAACAGTTTAATGCGACCTCTTCCAAATGAGTTAAGTGCGACCAGAATGAAAAGGAGACTGGTCTACGCTTCGTCAAACGGGTAACCTACAAAGAAAGGGAAACAAAAGTTTCTCTTCAAAGATCGACCTGTCATTTCATTTAAGTGATTACCCAGTTATTTTATTACTCAAATTATATTGCCCGATTATATGGTTACCCATTCTCACAATTGGGAAACATTGAGCTATCCTCACTTATATAAAGAAAGTTCAATGTTTCAGTGGGGATCTTCTTAGACTTTTTCTGATCTAGAGAGGCTGGGAAATCTCTGATCCTTTCTTGATCTTTGAAATCTTTTGAGAATCTTTTAAACTCTTACTTCTTCTTTACAGACAACACATTGTAATTTTGAGTTCTTATAATTATCCAGAAAATAGTGAAAAACAGTGAACGTAGGCTCATCTCTTTCGAGGCTGAACCACTATAAAATTTATGTCTCTTTGTTTACTTTAGTTAATTAATCATATTCATACACAAGTCATATCTCGCAATTTTCTTAAATTTATTGTTGACAAAACCTCCGTCAACGGGACGGAAGAAGCAAGTCACGTGAACTAGGACTCGTGATGATGTGTCGACAAATGAGTGGCAGGACAGAGAAAAAGATAGGAAACCTCAACAGTGGATCCGATTCCGACTGGACATTGAGCTTCCTAATATAACAAACTCTAGTATAAAAGGTACTTGTGGTATCCGTCACTCTACTCTAATAGAATTGAGGGACTCACGTCGTAGTTAGAGTATAGGTCCACAGATTAAAGTGCGGTGCCGATACTATTGTTGAAATAATACTGCTATGATTTAAATATTTTACACAAATTTTAATATCAATTTTAATATGAACTGAAATGACAAGAGAGTTGTCATTTTCCTGTTGAAAAATATCGTAAAATCTATTTATAAAAGCATTTAATTTTAACCTTTTGAAGAATGTGGTACTAAAATATTGGTAAAACGACTGATCTATTTGGGGAGCTAATTAATATTGACAATTAGTTCTTTTCCTAATCAAGGAAATTACCAATTTCTGATTAATTTCTCATAATGTATGACGTGGCATGATTATATATATAAATGTACAGTTTGAAATAAATATTATGCTTTTTGGAATTTGAGCTCTAAATATGTCGGCTACAGGTATCATTACATCATCTGATCGCTAATTCGTTTACTTTTTTTTCTTTCCCCCTTTTTTATTTTTCTTTGCTGCTTTGTATATTGTCGGCAAACGAGGATAGTGAATTTGGGCTCTAAATAATGTTATATTCTTTTGTTTACTATATTTCTTTTAGTCGTGGTCGTGCATAGTTGAGTGGCGCAATTACCATGGAATTTGGCCTCTTCCCCACATCTAGTCTCATTATGTCTTTAATGACTAGTTGGTTAGGCGAAAGATGCTAAGTCTATGCTCAAAAAATATATAACGACTGTCAAGATATAGATTAAAGCGTGGATATTACAGATAAATTAAACTAACATAAAAAAAAACAATGAAAAATAAAAACAAAAATTGAAAGTGAAAATAAATAATTAAGAGAAAATTAAAACAATTATAGAGCAATAAAATAGATGAAAATACAAATATGAGAAAAACAAGATTTTGTAGATTGTAATTGTCACGACCCAAAATCCGGATTAGTGGCAGAAGGGGAATTTCACAAAGGTGGAAAATTTCTTGATTTATTTGAAAAGTATCAAAAGTTTTATTTTTTATAAAGACGGTCCATTTAAATAAAATAATCGGAATTTCATCCCATGAACCACTTCTACAGTTCGTATACACCATTAAACATAGACTGAATAATAATTAAAAATCATGAAGTCACATAAAAGCCCAAGCGTCACCATCATCCACAATAAAAGTCAAATATCAGAATAGCATACATAAGTTTGCAGACAAAATAGAAAGCAGTAATTTTGGTTCAATACTAATACAAAACCTAAATAGTCCAAAGACTGCGACAACAAACTCCTAGCATCACCAAGAGACGAACTGCAATCAAGAGGACCTCTTACTCCTCTTGATCACCAAGATCGCACTAGACACCACCTGAGGAAGAAGGCAAGGGGTGAGTATAAAATGCCCAGTAGGAAAAATAATTACCTCGATTGAAAATATTTTAGTGACAGAGAATTCCTGCATGGTTAGTTTAGTCCAAAATATACATATATATATATAATCCAAACAGAAAATCCATTTATATATATAAAAAACAGTATAATCAAAACCATTCAATCCATATGCACATGACACAAATCAACCCAGACCCATGATCTCTCATCCTCTCATCTGTGGAAACCCAAGATGATGGCAATAAGTATGCCTAACAGCCTGCCTGATACCTAAGCCCATACCCAGAAGGGACATCCATGTGTCGCCTACCAAACCTGGAGGGGCAACCGAATTACCTACGCCTGCTAAATGGGGAGGTAATCAGAACTAACAAAATCCCGCGCGAGTTTACCGACTTTCACTGACAGTGGGGCATGCAGTGCCACACTGTAAACCCATGATGCTAACACGGTACTCATGTATGATCCTATGACACGTGCAATATAGAACTGAAGTGTGAAAATAGTTGTGCTCTGGTTTTTCAATAAAATCAGCATACTAGGATTTTATAGAAAAACGGGTAACATAACGACCCTATTTTTAATATACCCAAAATAACTTGCACTCAGAAAATTCTCAGAGCAATACAGTATATATCTCATACAACCAATTCCCATCACAAATATTGGAGAAACCAAAAATCACATTTGTTCTCATATGTTGCAGAAAATAAATTTTTTTCGAAAATGATATAAAACACAGGTAATTGAATCCTTACCTCACTCGAATAGCAATATCACGCTATTGAATCCTCAAGGTGTCGTTGACGATCGCCCGGAGGGTCAGGAACCAATTCTAGGCCTTCGATCATCCTCTTGCGAAAAACCAACTTCTCACCGGAGCTTCAATTCTACAAACGGACCTCTTCGCTAAATTCCTAGCACCTAAAATAGCTAGGTTAGACATATAACTTGTCCAATTCGGGTCCGGACCCACACCTCACTGGTGGCACACAAAACGAAGTAAATCTCGACCGTCCGATCTTGATTTCTGTGCCGATCACCAAACATAGGTAATATGTATATCAAACTTTTCTATTTTTCTAATACAATCCAAAAAGTACAACAAAAACTCAATCCAACGGCCGGATCAAAAAGTCAAACTTAAACTTGAAATACCCAAAAATGGTAACTTTCAATCCGGGCAAAATGGGGTTGAGATATATATACCTTGATGATCCTTGAGACGAGAAGAATCCAACGGGACCAGTTAGAGGTCGAATGGTGGCCGGAATCGTCGCCGGTCACAAAAAAACCGAAACGGCGACTTGGAGGATTTCTGGCGATGCAGGCAACGACGGTGGCTGGTGAGGGGCAACAGAACTTTGGCGCAGTCTGGCGAGTCGACGTCGGTCGATGGTGCTAGCGGACGACGGCCGTAGCGGCCCCTGATTCTTCCGGTCGAGAAACGCAGAGAGAGAGAGAGAGAGAGAGAGAGAGAGAGAGATCGGGGGAGAAGAGAGAGAGTGAGAGAAAAGAAAAGGTGCCCTGTCTTATAGGGCTGTACAATTTTTCAAAAATTACACATAAGTCCCCAAATTTCAAATCTCTATCAATTTAGTCCCCCAAAAATTGTAATTTAGTCCTTCTATACAAAATTTTTGCAATTTAGTCCCCATAATATTTTATTCGGAAAATTGATAAATTGTCCAAATTACTCTCCCAAAATTCGAGCTTTTACAGCAATAACAGCATTAGTTTGAGCATTAGGGAGTTTGTTTGAAAATCAACCTTCCAAAGTAAGTTAATTTGGATCTTAACTTGCTAATCGACTCTTCATGCGATCTTTAGATACTACCACAAGCTCTAGTATGAAGTTATTGACACTTGATAGATGTATAGATTTGACTACTTGCTTTCAAACTAGTTTTTATGATAAATTGGTTTAAATTGATTTGATTAAGTTTGAGTTCCATGGTTTTAAAAATTATCAAAATGTGATTATTTTAAATATAGCTATCATGCTGTTGAAACATTTTTGGAAATCTCAAGCATTATTAAATTACACATTTTAAAGATTGATTTCAACAAATAAGAATAACTGAGTCGATGACTAGTTTATGATTTTATTATTGAAAGTATATATCCACTTTATGTCACGACACAAAACCCGGGCTAGTGGCAGAAGGGAAATTTCACAAAGGTGGAAAATTCCTTAATTTATTTGAAAAGTGTCAAAAGTTCTAGTTTTTATAAAACAGTCCATTTAAATAAAATATTCGGAATTCCATCCCGTGAACCACTCCCACAGTTCATATACACCACCAAATATAAATTGAATAATTACTTAAAAACATGAAATAAATTTCAAAACCCATCATCATCATCATTCACAACAGACGTCAAATATCAAAATGGCATACAAATAGTTTGCAGACAAAATAGAAAGCAGTAATTTTGGTTCAATGCTAATACAAAATTCCAAATAGTCCAAAGACTATGACAACAAACTCCTAGCATTACCAAGAGGCGAATTGCAATCCCGATGACCTCTTACTCCTCTTGATCACCAAAATCGCACTGGACACCACCTGAGGAGGAAGGTAAGGGGGGTGAGCATACAATGCCCAGTAGGAAAATAGTTACCTCGAGGAAAAACAATTCAGTAATGGGAATCTCCTGCATGGTTAGTTCAAATCCAAAACATACACACATGTATATATATAATCCAAATCAGGAGCCAATATATATATAACAGTGTAATAAAAATCATCACTCCATATGCACATGACACAAATCAACTCATACCCATGAGCTCACATCCTCTCATCTGTGGAAACCCAGGATGATGGTACTAAGTGTACCTAACAGCCTGCCTGATACCTAAGCCCATACCCGGAGGGGACACCCATGTGTCGCCTACCAAACCTGGAGGGGCAACCGAATTGCCTACACCTGCCAAATGGGGAGGTAATCAGAAGTAACAAGACCTTGCGCAAGTTTACGGACTTTCACCGACCGGGGGCACGCAGCGCCACACTGTAAAATCCACGATGCTAACACGGTGCTCATGTATGATCCTATGACACGTGCAATACAGAACTGAAGTGTAAAAACTACTGTACCCTGGTTTTTCAATAAAACATGCATAATAGGGTTTTATAAAAAAATGGGCAGCATAACGGCCCTATTTTTAATATACCCAAAATAACCTATACACAGCGAATTCCCAGAGCAGTACAGTATATATCGTATAACCAGATTCCATCACATATAATTCAAATCATTAAAAACACGCTTGTTCTTATATGTTGTAGAAAATAAGTTTTAACTCAAAAACGGTATAAAACGAAGGTAACTAAACCCCTACCTCAACAGAATAGCGACACCACGCTATTAAGTCCTTAAGGTGTCGTTGACGATCGCCCGGAGGGTCGGGAACCAATTCCAAGCCCTTGATCGTCCTCGTGCGAAAAATCAACTTTCTCGCCGGAGCTTCAATTCCACAAACGGACCTCTTCACTGAATTCCTAGCATCCAAAATAGCTAGGTTAGACATATAATTTGTCCAATTCGGGTCCGGGTCTATACCGGACCGGTGGCATGCAAAACGAGACAAAATCTCGACCGTCCGATCTCGATTTTTGTGCCGATCACCAAACTACACAATATATATATCAAACTTCTCTATTTTCCAAGTACATTCCAAAAATGTAATCAAAAACAAAATCCAATGGCCAGATCGAAAACTAAAATTCAAAAACTCAAAATACTCAAAAATGACAATTTTTGATCCGGACAGTATGAGGTTGAGATATATGTACCTTGATGATCCTTGCGATGATACGAATCCAACGGGACCGGTTTGAGGGCGAATGGTGGTCGGAATCGTCGCCGGTGGCCGGATTTCTGAAATGGGTCTAATCAGCTTTAATGGCTTTTTCCGGCGAACCGGTGGCCGGCGGCGAGTGGCGACAGGCGGCGGAGCTTCGTGGCGACGAGGCAAGGCGACGCCGATCAGCGGCAGGCGGCGGCTGTGCAGAGGTTTGGCCGAGAGAGAGAGAGACGAGGGAGAGAAAGAGAGAGAGAGAGAGAGAGTGTGTTCTGGGGGGGGACGTGAGGGAGGAGAGAGAGAAGATATATGTATATATACAATTTTTTTTTTAAAATCTGGTCAAAGACCATTTTGCCCTTTAAAAAAATAAGTTTTTACATTCTCCCCTCCTTATAAGAATTTCGTCCCGAAATTCAAAATACAAGTCAAGATTACATCATAATACAACTTCTAACTGAAAGTTAAACAAATGAGGGTACTTCTCGTACATCTCTGTCTCGAGTTCCCAAGTAGCCTCGTCCTCTTTGTGATGTTTCCAAAGTACCTTGACAAGTGGTATCTCTCTGTTGCGAAGCACTTTCAACTCTCTAGCCAATAAACGAACAGGCTACTCTTTATAGGACACATCCTCTTGAATCGGTACATGCACGTACTGAACAACATGAGATGGGTCTGGCGTGTACTTCTTCAACATCGACATGTGAAACACATTATGCACGTGACCCAACTGTGCAGGTAGTTCAAGCGATACGCCACTGGTCCAATTTTCTCAGTGATCTCAAAAGGACCAATATACCTCGGAGCAAGCTTACCCTTAACTCCAAATCTTATAACACCTCGTCTTGGAGTCACTTTCAAGAATACGGAATCACCAGTATTGAACTCTACCTCACGCCTCTTCGGGTCAGCATAACTCTTCTGGCGACTCTGAATCTCTTTGAGTCTCTCTTGGATATCCTTGATCTTCTCAGTAGTCTCTTCAATCAATTCAGGTCCGAGAGTAACATACTCTTCTGGTTCTGCCCAACACAAAGGCGATCTACACGGCCTCCCATATAATACTTCATATGGAGCCATACCCACACTGGTCTGGTAACTGTTATTATAAGCAAATTCCACCAAAGGAAGATGATCATCCCAGTTCCCACCAAAATCTAGTATGCAACAACGTAGCATGTCTTCAAGAATCTGAATAGTCCTTTCAGACTGACCGTCTGTCTCAGGATGGTGAGCTATACTGATATCCAACTGCATACCAAATGCTTTCTGCAAGGCTCTCCAAAACTTAGAAGTAAACCTTGGATCTCTGTCAGATACTATACTTGAAGGCACACCATACAAGCGTATGATGTTCTCCACATACAGTCTACTGAGCTTAGTAAGAGAGTAGTCAATCCGGATCGGTATAAAGTGAGCACTCTTCGTTAACCGATCGACTATCACACAAACTGCGTCATTCTTCCTCAAGGTCTTCGGCAAACTAGTCACGAAGTCTATCGTGATCTTGTCCCATTTTCACTCCGGAATTGGCAACAGCTGAAGTAATCCAGCTGGCCTCTGGTGTTCAGCCTTGACTTGCTGACAAGTCAAACACTTAGCCACAAAAGTAGCTATATCCTTCTTCATTCCTTTCCACCAATACTGCCGTTTCAAGTCTCGGTACATCTTGGTACTACCTGGATGTACTGCAAACTTTGATTTGTGAGCCTCTGTTAGAATGGTTTCTCGAAGATTAGGGTCATTAGCTACAGCCAACTTCCCATTGAAAAGCAAAAACTCTTCCTGGTTAGTGCTCCAACCATCTAACTGTTCACCATTTTGAAGTCAGTTCCAGGTTGTCCTCAACTCCCTGTCTTGCCACTGACTCTGTTGGACAGTCTGGAGAAGAGATGGTGAAATTACAATGTTGCGCAAGTAAGCCACCTCTTCATTCTCGAAGTACTGAAAGTTGTAATCACCAATCGCAACTGAGTTTTTCCAATCTTCAAACACCAGTGCAGCTAATGTACCACGAGGCTTCCAACTCAGTGTATCAGCTACAACATTGGCCTTACTAGGATGGTACTGTAGGTCAAAGTCATAATCCTCCATATACTCAACCCATCTTTGCTGTCTCAAGTTCAAATCCTTCTGGGTAAAGAGATACTTCAAACTCTTATGATCGGAGAATATGTCGAACTTCACACCATACAAGTAACATCGCCAAATCTTCAAGGGAAAGATCACTGCTGCAAGTTCCAGATCATGAGTGGGATAGTTCTTTTCATGTGGCTTCAATTGACGGGAAGCATAAGCCACTACTCGACCATTCTGCATCAAGACGCATCCCAAACCCATATTTGAAGCATCGGTATACACCACATAAGGCTCGTTACTGTCAGGAACAGTAAGAACAGGTGTGGTGGTCAAACTCTGCTTTAATCTTACAAAAGCTTCTTCACTCTTGTGATCCCAAACAAACTTGACGTCCTTCCTGGTCAACTTTGTCAAAGGCAAAGCAATCCTCGAGAAATCTTGCACAAAACGACGGTAGTAGCCTGCCAATCCAAGGAAACTACGTACTTCTATTACATTTCTCGGTCTTTCTCACTCTAGAATAGCTTCAATCTTAGCGGGATCGACTGAAATACCTCTGTGAGAAATCACATGACCCAGAAACTTCACTTCTGACATCCAAAAGTCACACTTCGATTTCTTGGCGTACAACTGATGATCTCTCAAGGTCTTGAGTACTATCCCTAGATGTTCAGCATGCTCTTCTTGAGTCTTGGAATACACCAGGATATC
>JXTB01000964.1:6815-19671 GCA_002914805.1 Parasponia andersonii | reverse complement strand
TGTACCTTGATGATCCTTGCGATGATACGAATCCAACGGGACCGGTTTGAGGCCGAATGGTGGCCGGAATCGTCGCCGGTGGCCGGATTTTCGAAATGGTTCTAATCGGCTTTAATGGCTTTTCCCGGCGAACCGGTGGCCGGCGACGAGCGGCGACAGGCGGCGGAGCTTCGTGGCGACGAGGCGAGGCGACGCCGGTCGGCGGCAGGCGGCGGCTGTGGAGAGGTTTGGCCGAGAAAGAGAGAGACGAGGGAGAGAAAGAGAGAGAGAGAAAGAGTGTGTTCTGGGGGGGACGTGAGGGAGGAGAGAGAGAAGATATATGTATATATACAATTTTTTTTTTTAAAATCTGGTCAAAGACCATTTTGCCCTTTAAAAAAATGGGTTTTTACACTTTATGTCACACATTTGCATTGCATGATAATCTTTACGCCGTTGACAAAATCACAGTGTTTTAATAGAAAACTCGGAATAACTCATGGTCATTCCTTAGATAACACAAAACTCACAAATGTCAAAATTAGGTACTACGGAATGTGTTACACGATGATATTAGTGTACTTGTGTTAGATTTGGACGGTATATTCTATATCTTGACTATACTTTGATATTGTTTTCGATAAATGTGACTTTTCCTAAATCAATTTGTTAAGTGATGTTTTGCATACTATTTGAATTAAGGAATTAAGCACGCAAGATTTTTCAAATTTCAATATATTGATTATTATTAAAAAGTTATGATTGTTTTTAAACGGAGCATTAGCTCACCTCTTTTTTCTTCCTCTCAGGAAGAGAACAGTCTAATTTGGACCAAGAAGATGATTAGAGATTTGGAGGTTATCTAATAGATTATTCTATCTTGTTAATATGTTAGTAGATTATGGCTATCGAACTTGTATTGTAAATTTGGGATTTAAGATTGTATAAGGAGGTTGTTAAATACTTAATTATAGTATGTATTAAACTATGTCCTATGTATAGAAAATGGATGAATGATGTATGATTACTTTTATTTATTCCTATTTTGATAATCCATGTTTAGTATATGGTCACATAACTGTGGGAAAATCTTTCTTTAAGTTATTTATGAATGCAAAATGATCAGTAAGGTTTTGAAAATATTTTGAATGAATCATGACTTATTATTGGGAATTCTTAATTTATGAATTTCTTGGCCTGGAATTCGGGACATGACAAACAAGTTATTCATTACTTTCATTCTATAATACAATTATTAATTTCTCTCATAATATATTTATATACACACAACCTACTATAATAAATATTTTTTTTATTCACTGTTGATAGGAAAACCAACATTAATCGCTCATATTTTATGTGATGGTTATAAAAATAAATACTAAGTTTTAATTGGTTTTGAAATTCGTTGTAATATATTTAATACGTAATCTAATTAATCTAATAAAAAAATCCCCATTATTGCTGTCTATATTTATGTATATGAATTGTTTTGATCTAAAACATATATGATTCGCACATATAAACAATTGCAGTATTAAATGTGTAAAATAGCATATAAAAATAGCTAATAAAAGCTTATTTTTTTCGTATTTCACTTTATACCTTCCTTATAATATGGAAATATAATGTAATCAGAATACAATATTATATGCCTTTTTCTCAGAGAACCAATCTGCAAAAGGCAGAACTCTCTACGAGACTGCAAGAAACTTATGTATAACACTTCATCACTTTTATTTACTTAAATTCGTGCGACTCATATGAAACGAACAAAGCCATATTTGTGGGGAAAAAAAAAAGAATTTAATGTAATTCAAGGATTAACAAAATTGCAATTCACTCGGATTTCCCCCTGATCACGAGGCCTCGTCTTGACCTGGACATTCCCAAGCTTCACCATCGAAAATGCAAACTGGCTCTCAAAGAGATTGGGCTGAGTAGCCAGAGCTGAGACAAAAGGAGAAGTTCTTTCGTCCGTAAAAAGCTGCTGATCAGTGGACAACAACCCTTCTTTGTTTAAAAGATTGGTGTAATACATCGAATCGAAATTCACCGGAGTCTTTACGTCAAGATCGACCAAGTCGAAGGCGGTTTTGCACCTTTTCTTTAGTACATTCGATAAGGTGGCATTAAGTGAACTATCGGGAGTTTTTCCGAGCCTATGTTGGATTGAAAAGCAAGAGCTTCTTCCGATAGTGTGAGAGCCCGAGAGGACGACCAGGTCGAGCAAGTTGAGGCCACGGGACTGGAAGAATTCGATCAGTCTGGTGGCATTTTCGCGGCCTTGAGGAACCGATTCGGCCTCTTTGTCGATGGAAATCCGGCCATCTTGACGCCCAAATGGAACTTCCCAGAATGGACCACCGGCGAAGAGCGCGGCGTCTCTAGCTGCCGCAGTTAGGATGTCTGCGCAAGAGACCTTTTTCGGACATGTCTTCTCGAGAACGGCCTTGATGTCGTCTATGACTCGGAAACCTCGTAGGGTTTTGCTGGAGTAAGCACTCCTCTCGCTTCCTCTATGGTTCAGTAAAACTGATGCATCACAGCCCTGCAGTATATTATATTATATTATATTCAAACCAATATGCTCATATATGTTAATTTATCACATCTATATACATTCCATTGAATATCTTATGAAATTTATGAAACAAATTTGTAATGAAGTATGTATAATCAAACAATTTGCCAATAATTTTTGTTTTTATTTTAATAATGGATGCATCATTCAAATTACGTATTTGCACATACCAATCAGATGTACTAGTGAGAATTTCTGCACCCAATTTACCAAATGTTCAGCATGAATACTTATTGTGACTCATTAATTAGTTATGTGATGAATACTATAACGAATATTAAAAATAAAAATTAACTTTTGTGATTTGAATTTCTTTTTCTATACTTGCATATTTACATTAATTATCATATCATTCAAGATTTAAATGACATGCATGCACGCACGTAAAACTATATATTCTTCTTAAATACATTATCAAACAATATCAACTTTAGTAATTAAATATCAGTGAAACATTTCCGTGGCCAGTAATATGCATGCTCCGAACAAACGAAGAAAAAAAGACAGATAACTATGAAATATTCTGTGTCTCATTAAGTATGTCATTCGAATACATATGTAACCTTAAATTGTTGAGACATTTAGAGCTAATATTCTTTCCTTTCAGAACAGCATTTGAATTAAGTAAACACATCACTACGTACGTACTTACCCTGACGGCACAGTCATGAAAGTGCAGTCGAATGATGGCAGGAGCCAAAGTGGGGTCCTTGTTGATCCAAGCTCTCATTCTTCTGTGGATGATGGCCTCAGCATCCGGACATGTCTTGACATAATGAGACACAGACAAGAGAGCCTCCGGAGGCAAATTATTAGGGTCTTTGGAATTAGAAGAGCTTGTTCTTGCATGAGAATCATTGACGGCGCCTGAAACTACAAAAGGAGCAAAGACCAAAAGAACAACTGTAAGATAACACAACTTCATGATTTTGATGATGATATTCTCTCTGATATTGTTATTAATTGCTAGCTAAGATGTGTGCTTTGTTCTCTCTGATTGGACTTTGTTTTATAGCACCTATAGAAATACGTGACAGGCACTAATGTCGTAGAAAACCAGTGACATGCAAACATGTTTGGTTTATAAAAAAGCTATACATTTTCAAGTCTAAAGATTGATGTTAATTTTTTATTAAAAAAGCTGGGTTTGAATTTAGAGGTAGTCTCTGAGCAGTACCTTCCGAAGAAATTATATGCTATATATGTAGGTTTTTATTGGTGGAGAATTAATCCCATGTGGGAACAAGGGGTTCTCTCCGGCACAAACAATCTGTCCCAGATATCAAGTTTCAGAATATTAATTTTTCCAATAAATTATGCGCTATTAATATACTATTATCGAGATTAGGCTTTATTAGTTGGAAGTTCTTTAAATACGCTTCCCGAAAGAAAATAGCTTTTGTATTATAAAATACTTTCATATCTTATTCTGATAGGGAGAGTGCTCTTAGCCTCTCATCCCCACCAAACTATTATATTAATTTTTATGTAATATTACTTGAAGGACTACGTATAAGAAGGATAATTCTATTGGAGTATGATCACAGCGTGTCAAAAAGATACATAGCACTAATGCAGTCTCACCGACATACTATAATAATTACCTAAATATGTACAATACATCTATTGTATGTATGTAGGCAAATATTGTCATTTGGTTAATTATTGAAGGTCCAATATCGAAACTTTTTCTATCTACTATATCATATCTACTTTATACGGATATCAAGATCACGTCCGTCAAATTGTATAAATGTTACAAATATTGTCACAACCCAAACCCGGGTAGTGGCAGAAAGGAAATTTTTTTTTTTTTTTTTTTTTTTTTTTTTTTTTTTACCAGTGGACCTATTCCACAGTTTATAATCACCAATAAACACAGACTGGAAAATTATAAGGAAAACCAATTTTTAAAATAAACTAATACATCACCATTTACACCTCAACATCAGGCTAGTTATGGCATAATAAGTTACAGACATTTTCAAAGTAATTAACTTAACAAGAGTGCCATTAAAATCCATAAACTTAACAAGACTTAGTCACGAGTCTTGTATTCACACTTCTAGCATTACCAAGTCTCAATAGTAAATAAATGTTAACTTCTTATTCTGCATGTTAACCATTAATGTCACACTGGACACCACCTGTGGAGAAAGAAGGGGGGGTGAGCACAAATTGCCCAGTAGATTACCCAATTTCCCTCTTTTTGGGAAAACATTTTATAAATCTCTAAAACATCTGCATGGTTAATAGTTCTGGATAGCATTTCCATAAATATCAAGGATTTAAACCGTTTAAAGAAATCCATGCTAAAACCAAAACCAAATATCCAAATCAAAACATGTAAAAATCCCAATTAAAATAATCATAATGCACATCACATAAATCAACACATCACAAGAGTTCCCATCCTCTCATCACAACTAGAGCAACTTATACTATATGTATTGAGTGCTCTCTGCTTGACATCTATCTCTGAAAACCGGAGGGACACCCATGTGTCAAATCCTACCGAACCGGAGGGGCACCGAATGCCTACGCCTACCGAATGGAGATAGTCAGAAAACGAACCCCGCGCGGGTTTACGGGCTCTCACCGAAGGCGGGTGTACTAGTCCGCCTACTACAATACCGTGATGCCTAAGATGACTCTCATGCATGATCATATGACATGTGCAATATATATAAACTCAAAACAGTCCATGCAGTAATTTAACACCTTAGACACGCTCTGGTTTTTAACTAAAACCCATTTTGTACTTTAAAATCCAAGAGTACAATCTCTATGGTTTTACCAAATTCCAAGTATAAAAACTTGTACAAAATCATATTGAAAAACCTCTAGAGCGGTCTACGATATTTCACAAATTCATAGTTCATCAAAATAACTATTCAAATAATTTAATTTAATAAAATCACAAAATTTCATTTTCATAATAAATTCCAATTTCAATGAAAATAATATAAAACAAGGAAATTGAATCCCCTACCTTGAAGTAGTGATTAGGTTGAGCTAACGGTGCTAGAAATATCCTCAATTGGTCACCGGGTTGTTCGGACCAAATATTCGAGTTCCGTCACGTTCACTTGAAAATTGACTTTTCAAACGGAGTCTCGGATTGTGAAACGGAGGTCACCACTGAATTCAGAACACCCAAAAACATTGGTTTAGATATAAATTTTGTCAAAATCGAGTCCCGGTACGAAACCGGTTCGTGGCACGCAAAACGGTGCATTTCCCGGGGTAATTTCTCGATTTTCGTGCCACTTTGGAAAATAATGATATTTTATATCAAACTTCATGTCCCGACCTCACTGAGTCCAAATTTGAAGTCAGAACTCAGTTTCGAGGTTCCGAACACTAAATGGGCTCAAAATCCGAAAATTTACAAAAATACCACAGTTTGAAAATATTTAGAAAAATACCACATTTTCATCCCGATAATTAACTACCTTCCATTTATCGGTTTTACACTTAAAAACCATCAGATTTCATGTTTCAAACTCCTCTATCACACAGTAAAATTTTCTCAGGAAAAATAACTCAATTCTGAAATAATTACGAAAATACCACAAAATTTAAATATTAAAAAAAAATTGCTACAGAAGACAACTTCTCACCGGAGTGGAGTTGAAGGACGAGACTGGTCGGAAATGAAAGCTGGCGTCGAGACGATTCCAACGGTTGTGGTGGCACGGTGATCCGACGTCGGACGGCGGCTCGGCGGACGTTTTTCCGTCGCGGCGGCGCTAACTTCAAGCCGAGATTTCTCCGGCGACAGGCGGCGGTTCACGGCGATAACACCCGGCGCAGGTTCGTCGGCGTCTTCTGGTCACGGCGGGTGGGCGCGTCTGTCACGGCGGCAGACGGTGGTGGCTCAGATGAACAGTTTCCGTGGGTGGCTGTTTGAGGGATTTCGGTGGAGAAGAAGAAGAAAATGGGGGGTTTTTATGCAATTTTCAAAAACTGTAGCACTGGGACACGTGGCACAATCTGATTCGACCGAAAAATAAGTTTCTGAAATTATACTTTGGCCACAATTTCAAAAGATTCTTTTATTTTAATCCTTCATTAATTACACTTTTGTCCCCAATTTGAAATTTCTTTTTCACTTTTGCCCCCAAAGGTACCTAGACTTTATCTTGTCTAGATTCAAAACCAGATTTATTTCAGATTTTTATTTTTATTTATCCAAAATACAAAATTACCAAATTACCCTCAAGGCAAAATTACTTAATTACCCTTAATAAAATTTGGGATTTTACAAATATACTGATGGAATATCAAACGGATTTCAAGTATCACGTAGTTCAAATTGTATAAATGTTACAAATATACTGATGGAATATCAACTTTTTCTATATTACTAATATTATTTCGTTAGGTTTTTAAGTTATATTTAATTTTATAATTTTAAGTAACTATATTTATTTTCCTGCTTTTGTTAGTTTCTAGAAATTGTGACCAATGTATATTTGTAAATAAGTTTAGCTATGTTCCGATTTTTCAGACTTGTGAATGAATACAAATAGGGCTATATGGAGCGCCAACAGTCATTGATAATTCGTAGTCGTTATATGTCGGTCATTGTAGAGGATCTACAGCAACAACAAGTTGTATCATTAGTATTACAGCATTGTCATTGCTATAGTATCATCGAGGACTAGAACAAAATGACGGATCCTGTCGTCGTCAAAACTATAGCGGCGATAATAATTTTTTTTTTTCAAATTAATAGCAACAACAATTAAATTTAAATAAGATATATAACTCCTGTAGGGACGACTAGAAGTTTAATTTTTTTTTTTAAATTTTTTCCATAAAAATAAATTATTCAAATTAAAATTAGGATTAGAAATAAATTATTAAATTATTAAAATTAGTATTAGAATTAAATTATTGAAGCATGTTAGAATATAATTAAATTAATAAAACTAAAATTAAATTTAAGCATAGTAGAAATATTGTATGTGTATCCAACACATAAAATAAATATCTAACAATAGTATCCAAGACATAGAAATATATGTGTATATATATATATAAATAATAATTATCTAGCTTCCCAAGTCAATCTAGTCCTCGTCGCCTTCATTTTCTTCAATCTGGGAAGTTGGAGGAGGACCTTGAGGTTGGATCCTTGGATGCAATTTAGGCAGTGACGGCATAAGAGGAATACTCAGAGAACTAAGCAGTCAAATGCTCATGTAGAATCCTAGAACAAATATGGACAGTGCACACTTTGCATGTAGTGCATTTGTTTAGCATAATACCGCTTCTCTACATCACATTGTGCCACCATAACTACTTCACACCTATGGGCAGATAATTCTATGTCGATCTGGCTGAAAAAGAATATCCTTAGCTCTGCATCAGGCATAGTTGGCTTGCGTGGTGGAAAAGCTACTGTAAAAGAGGTGCTGGTAACTTCCTTCAGCTTCCGACTGACTCCTATAGAAGCCTCTACTAGGACCAAGTATCTCATCAGCAATTACTAGCTCATCAATATGAAATGGTGTGGGCTACACCCTAGTTGCTGTTAAACCTGAGACAAATGATGATGCTTGAGATTACACTTGAGTGGTACGAATTTCAACCATCTTATTCCGTAAACAATTAGGAAAAAAATTAGTAAACAATCAATCAACACAATAATTAACAAATTGCTTACATAATTCTCTTCCGTCTTCATAGTTGGCTAATGGCCAGTCATAGGATCCATATTCCTCTACTAGTAGTTCTTTGCGATAGACTGTAACTCTCACGCCTCAGGATTCTACTGTACATTTAATTATATTAATAAATAAAAAAGCTATATTATAATATGTGAAAAAAAGTAAGAATATAAAATATTACTAAATCATACATAATGGAGACGATAGACTTCGACCCCTCCCTATTAACAAATTTCAATTTTGCCCTATTAGTGGCATTCCTCTAATTAGACATGGCATGCCATTTCAAAGTCTATAATTAATTTTGTAATAGTTATAAAATCAATATAGTAAAAAAGTATCAAATAAAGTACTAACCCTATACTTTTGAGTGTTATGAAAAAATCCATATACTTATCCCACACTTCTTGAGTCATATCAGAAGGAATAGAATGATAAGCAAGATCTAGGTCAAGATTGTCTTCGTCCATCACATTAAGCTTTAAGTACTCATTAAGGCTATTCTTCCGGTATCTGTAGAGACAACTCCATTAGATACAAGAGACAATTTCTTATCTTTGACATCCTTATATTCACACTTCTTTTATATTCAAAAAACCAAACAATTAACAAAAATTATTTCAGTACACTATAAAGGCATAATAATAAACCAAAGATTTTTACTCTGATACCAGGCACTATATGTGCCTTCTATTCAGTAGGAATCTTTGTCCAACTCTTGTGAAAAGATTTTGTATGCTGTCTTAGTTCTGGTTGGTGCTAATAGGTCTCCATGTCTCTACTGTCTTATGAAACTTAATTGAAAGGAATTCACTGAGCTTCAACGAGTCTAGCATATCCTACAATGTCAAAGATTTATTTTTTGAACATTTCCTCTTAATGATGGGTGTTCCAAAAGAGAGAAATTTTTTTAATAATCAATCAAATGTAATGAACATAAGTCTATAGTAATTTATTAATAACATAATGTAACAAAATTGTAATTACCAGACTAATAATGGTCAAGAACCCTAGTACGGTCTAATGGGGGTTATCCACCAATATCACCTCCATGATAGGTAAGGCCAACAATAGCCATGATTAAATAATGTCGATGAACAATGTAAATATGATATGATCATAGTTATGATAACACATAAGGTGTAATCTCAAACTATCTAAACAGGGCAATTCAGGAATAGTCTCTCACTAAATCTTAAATAGGTCTAAGATAATTTCTTTTTTTAATAAAATAATGCTAACTTAACTAGTGTAGATCATCTAGAGTAGTAGGAAACAAAATAACTGACTCTCGAGTCGTCTCAGAAGCTCTGGATGATCTTCAATAGTCAAAAACCTAATAAGTTATTCTCTAAATCTAGCAGAAACACAAAAAATACTAAAAACATAAGTGATTCCTAGGTAACCATTTTCCTGCTAGAGAATCAATATTTCAGTCTAATGAAAAATGTTTGTTGAGGAATGACTTGAGTTGGTAATTTTTTATTTCTTTACCCCAAGAGTAAATTTGTCGTAACAATTTGTTGACTTTGGGTATTTTATTAGTTGTAGGGATATTATGAGTATTTTGTTCATTGTAGGGTATTTTGGATATTTTACTCGTTCTAAGGTATTTTGGATACATATGTAATTATTGGGGTATTTTGATATTTGTAATACTTGTAGGGGTAATTTGGGCATTTTATTCATTATAGGGTTTTTGGGGTATTTAAATCGTTGTAAGGGTATTTTGGAGCATTTACGCGATTCTAGGGGTATTTTGGATATTTACATGATTATAGGGGTAAATCGGATATTTTGAATAATTGTGCGTGTATTTTGGGTATTTTAATTGTTGTAAGGATATTTTGGGATTTTAAATCATTATAGGGATATTTTGGGCATTTATGTGATTCTAGTGGGTTTTTTTTTTGGATATTTATGTTGTTATAGGGGTATTTTGGCTATTATGCGATTGTAAAGATATTTTGGCAGTTTAAATTGTTCTAGCAGTATTTTAGATACTTTAATCATTATAGGGGTATTTTGGGTATTTATATGATTATAGATGTATTTTTAATATTTATAAATGTATTTTATGAATTTTATGACCAAGGGTATTAGAGTATTTTAACATTTTTATGATAATAATTAATTAATTTATTATTTTTATATGATTCTTTAAATATTATTATGTTTATAATTATATTTACTAATATTATTACTTAATTATTCATTTATTTATTAATACTTTAATTTATTTTCTTCCGAATTACTTATTTTAAAATTAATTTTAATAGATTATCATTATCTTTTCCTATGAATTTACTCAATTATTATTAATTTTGTCCCATAATTAACTCACTAATTAATAATTACTATAAATCTATTCCATGAAGTTTGTTCTATTTATTTCTTCCTTTTCACAAATTATTCCATAAATTACAAATCTTATTCCATAAATATTTTTAATAAATTACCAACTAATCTATAAACATTATTTATATTAATAATTGTTGTTCCAATTCTTATTTCAACATTTTGCTCCAAATTGTTTTTTAAATATTATTTACACAATTATTTAAATTTCCTATCCTAAATGTTTCAAACTCACAAAATTAGAAAAACAAAAAACCAATCCATTCCACAAATCTAAAATCAAAAAACATATCAAATCTAAAATAAAAAATATCAAAATCATATTATTCACAACACAATACTCGTCACAAAAAAATAATAATATTACTTAATCAAACAAATCCAAAACTAATTTCACTAATCCAATTATAATCCACACCACAATACTAATCTCACAATATTTATATATAATATTAATCATCCACATTTTTAACCAACCTAAAAACTAATTTTATATAAAAAAAAAGAAATTTATATAAAAAATTAGTAACCTTAAAAAAATGGAGAAAAAAGGCGACATATTAAGGTCGGTGAAAGAAGGAGGTAGCAGCCAGGGGTAGAAAATGGCTTCAAAATTAAAAAAAAAAAAACTAAAGAAATGAGAGACAAAGAGAAAAAAGAGGAGAGAAAGAGAGGCAGGGAAGAGAGAGAAATGGGTAGCATTGTGCACGAAAGGCTGGTGGATAACTTTACACTATTTTTTATTTAAGAGTAGAGAGTTTTCTAAAATCCCAGTTTTTAGAGGGGTAAAATGATCATTTGGCCTTATATAAAAATTATATATATGTATACATATATGCATTCTCTCTCTCCCTCGTCCACCCCCTTTCTCGATCGTCTCTCTCTCTCTCTCTTGTGCATGTTCAACTGAGAACCGAGGAAGTCACCGCCCTACCTCCTGCCATCGTCCACCGGCGAGTCTTCCCCAAGCCACCGCGAGCCCGCCGCCGACCTCTAAGAGCTGCCAGAACCGCTCGCCGTCGTCGGAGGAGGAGAAACGACCATTTTGGAGTTTCCGTCACCAGCGACAATTCCGGCCTCCGTTTGATCTCAAACTAGGCTCGTTGGATTTGTCCCGTCGCAACGATTGTCAAGGTATATATTTCACGATCCCATTTTTCCCAGATTGAATGTTGCCATTTTAGGGTATTTCGAGTTTCGAATTTTAGTTTTCGATCCAGCTGTTGAATTCTGTTTTTGTTGTCATTTTTGGATTGTACTCGGAAAATTGGGAAGTTTGATATATATATATATATATTGCCTATGTTTGGTGATCGACATAAAAATTGAAATCAGACGGCTAAGATTTGTCACGATTTCCGTGCCACCGTCCCGGTGTGTGCCCAAATCCAAATTGGACAAGTTATATGTCTAAACTAGCTATTTTGGGTGCTAGGGATTAAGTGGAGAGATCTATTTGTGGATTTGAAACTCCGGTGAGAAGTTGATTCTTCGCAAGAGGATGATCGAGGGCTTGGAATTGGTCCCCGACCCTCCGGGCGATCGTCAATAACACCTTAAGGATTCAATAGCGTGGTATCGCTATTTGAGCAAGGTAGGGACTCAATACTTCTGTTTTATATCATTTTCAAATAAAACTTATTTTCTACGATACATGAGAACAAACATGATTTTTAGACTATTTAAATATCTGTGATGGGAATTGATTGTATGATGTATACATATCGTATTATTCTAGGAATTTTCTGAGTACAGGTTACTTGGGTATATTAAAAATAGGACCGTTATACTACTTGTTTTCTTATAAAACCTAGTATGCTGATTTTGTTGAAAAACTCGAGTATGATTATTTTCAGACATCAATTCTGTATTGCATGTGTAATAGGATCATATATGAGCACCGTGTTAGCATCGTGGGTTTACAGTGTGGTGCTGTGTACCCCACCGTCAGGGTAGAGTCCATAAACCCACACGGAGTTTTGTTACTTCTAATTACCTTCCTATTTGGCAGGCGTAGGCAATTCAGTTGCACCTCCAGATTTGGTAGGTGACACATGGGTGTCCCCTCTGGGTATGGGCTTAGGTGTTAGGTAGGCTGTTAGGCATACTTAGTGCCATCATCTTGGGTTTCCACAGATGAGAAGATGAGAGATCATGGGTATAGGTTGATTTGTGTCATGTGCATATGAATTGAATGGTTTTGATTACACTACTTTATATATATATATATATATATATATATATGGATTTCTAGTTT
>JXTB01000963.1:0-49355 GCA_002914805.1 Parasponia andersonii | reverse complement strand
ACGTTAGCCACAGACAATATTTTCATCAATCTGCTCCAACAAAGAAGTAACAATCATTTGATTTGAAATAATGGCAAGATGAACAAACACGCAAGATGCAACAAATGCTTAAAGAACAAGAAGAACGGTTCAAAGCAGAAATTGCTAAGATTCAAGCAGGACAACAAAGTAATATTGGTGGTTCTAATACAACTCCTTCACGGCCAGAAGATTAAAGGGAAGAAGTGCAACTACAAGAGATACATGTAAATCCAATGGTGGCTGTAGGAACTTCTTCATGACTCAAAAAAGTATGTTTATATGAGTTTCTTTCTTAACATATTGATTAACTACTTGTATTTATAAATTGTGTTTGATTTTCTATATTGTAGAACCGACCATGCAAGCTTGCAGTGGGGTCTTGTGATAACATAGTTGCTTTAGGACATGTACAAGAGTCAACCTCATCAACTATTATTCACGGCAGAGAATTGGGGGAGAATAATTTTTGTGTATTAGTAGAGGTTGTTCTTGATGCTACAACCCTAATTCCTATTCCAAATCCAGATGATGATACAAGGTTGGTAGGTGACGCACTTGGATCGCATCTTGCATGGCCTAAGATGCTTGTCATCTTTGAAGATAATTTGGTAGGCATACCTATTTTCCAAATAAATTCATCTTTTATTGAATTCTAATGTGAATTATTAACTTGTTTGTTAACATTTCATCATTTGTTTGGATTTTAGGAGTTTAATGATATAAATAGGTATCAAACGGGGAAAAATAAAACTTCACAACCACAGGTACCTCAAACACAAGAAAGAGTACATCCACAAATAAATAAAGCGGAATCTGTTACACAAACACCGTTTACATTTGTTGATGGTGCACCAGCTTCTATAAAATTACTATTGAATACCATTCAAGGAGTAGATGAAGGTATTGTTGTTAATGTTCCCTTTGATAAAGAAGTGTTTGGAGAAGTTTTTTGTTTGCCCATATTCAAAGAAAATATAATTGAGTTTTGCACGTTACAAAAGATTGGAGCCGTGCCTATTACGTTATACATGAGGTAAGAAGTTTATTTTTTTAATATATATAGAACTTCATATATATACATTTATCTATAGTTGGCAATTATATAATACAACACTTAATTCATATTGCATTTTGTACTTGTAGGCATTTACACCATTTAGTGACCCAATATGGCTATCAAGCTAGGTATATGTTCATGGATCCTAGTGCAGTTGCTACAAAAAGTGGTCAACGTGAGGATCGTGCTATAAGTTTAGCAACCCGGATGTTATCCATGGAGAATAAACATCAATTTCTAATTACACCTTAGAATCATGGGTAAGATTTTAAACTTAACAAATTGTCATATGATCAACTACTTCCTATATGAAGTTAATTATTACATATTAATAATCTTTATCATCAATTTTATGAGTATGGACCATTAGATGTTGCTTATCATTTATCCTCTTAAAGATTATACATGGTTTCTAGATCCTCTCGGCTTAACTCTCCATGAGGAAATTGATTTAACAATGATCGAGTAAGTTCTCTAATAGTTATTTTGTTATAGTTTAGTTTCTTATGGTATTTTTACTTATGGTTGCTATTGCTAACTTTTTATTATTGTGTTTGCGCATTTCCAATTAAAAATGCATTCAAGATATATAATGTAGAAAAAGGGAAGAAAGGAAGATCAAATGGTCCGGTTTATAAGTTAATAAATGTACTAAATTTGAATTAATAACACTTGTTAGGTGGAAGATTAATTAAAATTACTTATGTTTACTTTATGCTTATTTATAGTGCCCAAGATAACCGACAAATGTTGAGTGCAGATTCTACGTATGTAAATTTATGAGAGAAGTCATTGAACAAGCCAATGTTAAATCATTTACCACAATGGTATGTAACCATATATTTTATTAGTTCTATTCTAATTTATAGTTTGATTGATAACTTTCTAACAAATAAGGTGTTTGAATTTGTAGTTTAATGGACAAAATTTTTATACAAAGAATGATATCAATAGACTTTTTGAAGAGTGTATCGAAGAACTAATACAATTTCTCATTTGAGGTTCTTAGTCTTTGTTTATTTGTGGTATATGTAGTCTTTGATGATCATATTAGTTTGGCTTAGAAAACTAATGTATATATAGACTATATATATTATTATGTTAATTTAATATTATTAGGTAAATATATATTTATACTCCATTTTATTTCAAATATTTGGTATATATAATGAATTTGGATTACATTTATAAAATTCTAGGGGGTAGTATAGACAAATACACTACAAATACCCCCTGGAAATTATCTACCAAGGTGCCTAATAGGTACGTGAAAGGCATCTTCCACGGTGCCTTGGTAGACATCTTCCACAGCATCTATGAAGCGCCATGAAATGAATCTTCCACGGCACCTATAAAGCGCCGTGGAAGGTGCCTAATAGGCGCCGTAAAAGGCATCTTCCACGGCGCCTTGGTAGACATCTTTCACGGCGCTTTATAGGCACCGTGGAAGATTCATTTCACAGTGCTTCATAGATACCGTGGAAGATGCCTTTCACGGCACCTAATAGGCGCCTTGATAGACCTTCCACAACACCTTATAAGCGCCTTTGTAGCCAAGACCTATCACGGTATCTAGAACCGAAGCGCTTTTGTGGGCGCCGTGAAAGGTCTTTCAAGGCACTTATAAAGCGCCTTAAAAGGCATTTTTTGTTGCAGTGTGCGTAAAGACTTCTTTAGTCAAGGTACCATGAAGAAAATTATTATTCACATCAAGTTGCTGAACATTCCAATTATGACATAGAGCAATACTGAGCACTGTGCGAATGGTTTTTGGTTTTATCACTTGACTAAATGTTTTATGGTATAATCTTAGAGAGAAACTCGTGCTCTAAAAATCGGACATGTTGTGATAAGAATATTTTTTTTGGAGAGAGATCATAACATATATAGGCATTTTGATTACTAGAATACCCTAGAAAAATACACGGTTTTGACTTTAGCTTCCAGTTTGTAGGTGGTGTAAGGTTTAAGCCATGGAAAACAAAGGCAACCAAAAACTCACGGTTTTGACTTTAGCTTCCAGTTTGTAGGTGGTGTAAGGTTTAAGCCATGGAAAACAAAGGTAACCAAAAACTCATAGCTTGGAATAATTGGGTTAGGACTGAAAGAGTTTTTCAAATGGATATTTGTGGTCCAATAAGGGAGTGGGTAAACGATTAATAAGATAAGATGCAGTAAGAAATGCGTGAGACTAAAAAGATAATGGAAGAGAGACATTATGAATTAATGTTAATCTTGTTTCAACGACATGTCAGTGATGATGTTCTGCAGGGCCATTGCGTTGAGGGGTATGTGGAGGAGTTTTTAGATGTTGGATACCTTGACTTTCAAAAAATGTTTTTAACACTTGATATTTCCTCTCCCGCCGGACTAAATAATTGTGACAATGGAAGTTTGAAGTTTTAAAAAATTTCTCAACTATAGCTTCAAATCGATTAAAAATAAGAAATGTCACGACAAAAAATCTAAGGCTGTGATTTTTAGTAATTTTAAGTGAAATAGTGAAGAATAGTAATTTCTAAAATTTTAGAAAAATTTAAGTACTTGAAATTTACGTTTAGTCCTCAAAAGTAAATAATTTATGAGAATGGACAAATAGTAAATATATATATATATATATATATATATATATTTATATATCATGATTTTATCTATCAGTTTTAAATTTGTAGAAAATTTTTCATTTTTTTTAGATGAGAGAAAATCCTAATTAACTAGTTTAAAAACTTTTATTAATTCATGAAGTTTATTGAAACAGTTCAAATTAAAATCCTAGGCTTAGTATTCAAATGATTTACATAAAATCATTTTATTTTCTAAGTACTCAATTTAAATAAAAAAAATCATCTACTATTGGCTAAATAAATTTAATTTAGGTAAGGGAAATTGATACCGAGTATAAACAAACCAATGAAGAGGATTGGAACTGCAAGCATAAGTTAAACATGCTTGCCAAGTCACCAGGATAATTACCACAAAATAGGTCAACACTTGAAATTGGAGGAAATAGGAGGGGTGAGCACAAGAATGCTCAGTAGAAACTCAATCACCTATTTGAGTGGATACAATTTTATCAAACCGGCATAGTTAATGCCCTTTCCAAAATTCATTTACAAACCAAATTTATAAACAAGTGGTATCCAGAATAATCACATATTCAAAACTAAAGTCAAAAATCGCAAGATTGTACATATCATAAATCAACCTATCCCATGAGCTCGCACTCTTACATCACGAACTAGAGTAACTCAGTATTAAATACTCTCTGCCTGATATCTATCCCAAAAAACCGAAGGGACACCCATGTGTCTAAGCCTACCGAACCGGAGGGACAACTGAATGCCTCCACCTACCGAATGGGGATAATCAGAAAAATCTCGCACGGGTTTACGGGCTCTCACCGAAAGCGGGTATACTAGTCTGCCTACTACAACAATACGATGTCTAATAAGATGTATCTCATGTGTGATCATATGATATGTACAAGATATAACAAAATATGCATAATAACCATGTAATACATAACCAAACAATGCTTTAAAATTCAAATTGGTATTATTCTGGGATTTACTATATATGGGCAATACACTGCTGTTTTACCCCATAGTCATAATATAAAAATATATATAAAATTTATGCAGTCCAATTCTAGTATAACCCAATAATTTTTAGCAATTTATCATAATATCATTTTATTCATGATTTTTCACAAAAATAGTTATAGTGAAAATTTTCAAATTAAAACATTTATAAAATCTGGTAATTGCATCCCTACCTCAATTAAGTATCCAAATAGTGCTACGGAGCTATGGAGAAAGTTTGGCATCATTTAGAAGGTCGGGCGTCGTTTTCGAAACTTTGATCGATAGGTTTGAAAACTCGATTTTCAATCGGAGCTTCAGATTGTTAAACGGACTTCACTACTGAATTCAGATAACCCAAAAATGCTATGTTAGATATATAGTTCAACCGATTCGGGTTCGGGCCAAACCTGTGCCCATTGCACGCAAAACGAAATGATCTAAGCCGTTAGATTTAGATTTTCTTTCCCGTCACCAGATATAGACAATATATATATCAAAATTTTTGTTTTAACGAGTACATCACAAATATGAGGTTTATTTTACGATCTAATGGTCGGATTGAAAAATTTAAATATATAAAACTAAAATAGCTCAAAATTAACAAAAATGACAAAATTTAATCTGAGCAATATGGAGTCAAGATATATATATATATATACCACGTTAAAAATCGTGATGAGATGAATCAATTCCGACCATTTTCGTGGCGAAATGTCACCAGAATCGATGCCGGTATCAGAAAATAGATCGCGGCTTCTATGTGTCACCGGCGGCAAACAGGACGTCGTCAAGCAGCGGGGACGGCGGCGCGAGGATCGTCCGGCCTCCAGCTGTCGACCACGGTTAGTAGCGGCACTCGACGATGCCGGGAAGACCTTTGACGGAGCTTCGTCGGTTTTTTGGCGTTTTGGCCAGAAAATTGCGGGAGAGTGAGAGAGAAGGTGATCTAAGGGGAATGAGCAGGCCACGTGTTTGCTCTTAAATGGGCAGTGCAATTTTTTGAAAATTGCATAAAAGTCCCTAATTTTAAAATTTTATTTCAAAATAATCCTTCAGTTTTGCAAATTAGTCCTGTTATCAAAATTTCTTTCAAATCAACCCAAAATTTGAATTTTTAATTCAATTTATTTTATTTTATTTTATTTTTATTTTTATTTTTTTTAAAAGACCAAAATACCCTTCCAGAGTTTAAGGGGTTTTACAGAAACACATCAGATTTGTAGTGTAATAGATATATCCATATGTATCTGGTGAAATGATTAACAAAAATTACATAATAACGGAAGCCATCTATTGACAAAACAGGAGACGGGCCCCGAACATCAGTATATAAAAGATTTAAAGGACCACGACTTGTAATAAAGATATCCCAAAGGGGAGATGATGACTTTTATAATAGTGGCATGACTCACAATAAAAAGTAGGTGCGAGTTTCGGTGATAGAGATAATTGACTAGATTTAACTAATGGTTGATAATGCGACTAGACGGACAACCGAGGCGATTAATATGCCAAACTTGAGGCGAGGCTTTTATTCCAACAAAAACAAAGGCTGCAGATTGAGTAGAGTTTGATGATTACATTGGATGAGGCCAATCGTAGACATCATGCTTGTTCCGCCCGTGAAGAAGATATGCCCTTGTGCTTAAGTCCTTCAAAACCCAAAAAAAAAAAAAAAATTGGAAAAGAATTCAATAGAGGTGTGATTAGTTTTACAGAATTGCGAGACAGATATCAAATTCTTTTGTATAGACGGAACACACAAAACTCTGTATAAGGAGAAAATACTACTGGATGAAGAAATATCAGTTGAGCCAGTGAAAGAGATTACAAGACTTGAGCCATCACCAATTATGACATTATCACGACCTTCATAGTTGTGATGAAGGGACAAGTTAGAAAGATTAGAGGTAATGTGATGAGATGCAGCTGAATCCTTGAGGCATGTGCCATTGTTTGGTGTATATACAGTAGTATAGTTGATGTTGGGTTATGGCTGATTCTGAGAAAAGATTTGGAACTATTGGCGTACACTATGACCACGTTTACCATTATATTGGCAGAAGACAAGACGACAATGTTAGAATTCTGGCTTGTTAGTTTTTATAATTGTTTTGTATTTTATTTCATATTTTTTGTATATAAATATTTGGGGTCTATAGTTAGTCATAAATAAAGATTTGTGTAATTGGTTTTTAATCATCCTAAAATTAATTTTTCTATCAGTGAGCAACTTTATTCCTAATGACCTTTACAGTTTTTTTTTTACAATTTTTCATTTGTTTTTGGGTTTTTGCATTATAGTCCAGATTTTGTATTTTCTTTTTTTGAAGTTAGTGAAGTGGTCAGCAACACTCCGAGGACGTAGGTAATTTGTCGAATCTCGCTAAATTTTGTGTTCTCCTTTATTTTTACATTTAGTATTTTCTGCGCATGTTAATTTCAATAGCTAGTTGGTAGTTTATATTTAATATTGCCTTAGTATTAAATGTAGGCATTTGGAGTAGTCGTGTTTCCGCTGCAAAATAAGTGGTATCAGAGCAAGGTTCGCCCTAGGCTTTGTTTTGTAGCTAAATTAGCAGAAATGTCAGAATTTTCGTCAACGCTGGCAAAGACGAAAACGGTGACTAGTGCAAAAATCGATGTGGAGAAATTTGATGGCCGAAATAACTTTGGCTCGTGGAAGTGCGAAGTATTGGATGGTTTATGTCAACAAGATCAGGATATTGTTCTGAAAGAGATGAAACCAAATAAGATGGATGATAAAGAATGGGAGAGGATCAATCATCAGGCTTGTGGTAAGATCCACTCATGTCTTTGTAGAGAACAGAAGTATCCATTCATGAGAGAGACTTCTGCAAGTAAGCTATAGAAAGTGCTCGAGAACAAGTACATGAAGAAGAACAATGAGAACCAACTATAGTTGAAGAGAGACTTTTCTGCCTCTAGTTGAAACCTGGTACGACTATCGGTGACCATATTGATACTTTCAACCAGTTGATTGTAGATTTGTTGAATTTGGATGAAACCTTCAAAGATAAGTTGCTGATTGGGTCCCTTCCTGATGAGTTAGATCATCTTTGTATTATGTTGCTTCATAGGAAGGAAAAATTGTCCTTCGATAAAGTGAGTGCTGCATTGTACAATCATGAGATTCGGAAGAAAGAACAGAAGGAGAATAGGAATGTGCCAGTAGAAAAGCTTACAGCCAGAGAACGTAGTCAAAGCCGTAAGCAAGAGAAAAGGGGTAGATCTCATTTGAAGGAAAGACTTGGTAAGGATGAATGTATCTTTTGTCATGAGAAAGGACATTAAAAGAAAGATTGTCTGAAGTTACAGAATAAAGGCAAGGCAAAGCTACTTCTGATGTATATGTAGCTAACGTTGAAGATGACGAGTGGATTTTAGATTCGAGTTGCACTTACTATATGTGTCCTCACAAGGAGTGGTTCTTCAACTTTGAAGAGCTAAATGGTAGAGTTATTTATATGGGAAATGATGAATCATATAAAACAGCTGGGTTACATTCAATTCAATTGAAAAATCATGATAGATCTACTAGAGTTCTGATAGATGTTCAGTACGTACCGAAATTGAAGAAGAATCTCATCTCTTTAGGAGCTTTAGAATCCAAAGGCTTCGCTATGACTACACGAGTTGGAATTCTAAAAGTCACTTCAGGCTCTTTGGTGGTGATGAAAGGTACAAGAAGAAATAACTTGTATTACTACAATGGTAGTACAGTTATTATATCAGTTGCTACGGTTTCTGAAGATGATAAAGCTTCAGAAATTACCAGGTTATGGCATATACATTTGGGACATGCAGGGGAAAATTTTTTTTTAATTTGGTGAAGCAAGGCTTACTGAAAGAAACGAAGCCCTGCAAGTTAGACTTTTGTAAATACTGTAAAAATCCAGATTTTGGGAGGGTAATTTGGACATTTTACTAATTTTCCGGATATAATTTTTGAGGGATTGATTTGAAAGAGATTTAAAATTTTGGGAACTTATGTGCAATTTTTGAAAAATTGTACAGCCCTATAAGACAGGGCCACGTGCCCTGTCCTTTTTCTTTCTCTCTCTCTCTCTCTCTCTCTCGAATCTCTCTCTGCTGCCGATGCCAGACCGATGAAGGAGGCATTGCTGCTGCTGTCCCCTACGCTACCGACTGGTGAAGCTTCCCCGTGCGACGCCGAAGCCGCACCGTCTGTCCCTAGTCGCCGCCGTCACCTGCATCCCAGGAAAATCTCCAAAGTCGCCGAATCGGATTTTTGGCCGCCGGTGACGATTCCGACAACCATTCGACCTCCACCCAGTCCCCTTGGATTCGTCTCGTCGCAAGGATCATCAAGGTATGTATGTCTCAACCCCATTTTTTCCTGATTGAAAGTTGCTATTTTTGGATATTTTGAGTTTAAATTTGACTTTTTGATCCGACCGTTGGATTGTATTCTCGTTGTCATTTTTGGATTGTACTCAAAAAATAGAGAAGTTTGATATATATATTGCCTATGTTTGGTGACCGGCACAGAAATCGAGGTCAGACGGTTGAGATTTGCCTCGATTTACGTGCCATCGGCCCGGTGTGGAGCGGATCCGAATTGGACAATTTATATATCTAACCTAGCTATTTTCGGTGCTAGGAATTCATTGAAGAGGTCCATTTGTGGAATTGAAGCTCTGTTGAGAAGTTGGCTTTTCGCAAGAGGACGATTGAGGGCTTGGAGTTGGTTCCCGACCCTCTGGGCGATCGTCAACGATACCTTGAGGATTCAATAGCGTGTTATTGCTATTCGAGCGAGGTAGGGATTCAATTACCTCTGCTTTATATCGTTTTTGTAAAACTTATTTTCTATAACATATGAGAACAAATGTGATTTTTGGTTTTCTTAAATATCTGTAATGGGAATTGATTGTATGATGTATACGTATTGTATTGCTTTGGGAATTTTCTGAGTGCAGATTATTTTGGGTATATTAAAAATAGGGCCATTATGCTGCTTGTTTTTCTATAAAAACCTAGTATACTGATTTTACTGAAAAACTAGAGCATGATTATTTTCACACTTCAGTTCTGTATTGCACGTGTCATAGGATCATACATGAGCACCGTGTTAATATCGTGGGTTTACAGAGTGGTGCTGCGTGCCCTACCGTCGGTGTAGAGTCCGTAAACCCGCGCGGGGTTTTGTTACTTCTGATTACCTCCCCATTTGGCAGGCATAGGCAATTCGGTTGACCCTCTAGGTTTGGTAGGCGACGCATGGATATCCCCTCCGGGTATGGGCTTAGGTATCAGGCAGGCTGTTAGGCATACTTAGTGCTATCATCCTAGGTATTCACAGATGAGAGAATGAGAGCTCATGGGTATAGGTTGATTTGTGTCATGTGCATGTGGAATGAATGGTTTTGATTACACTACTTTTATATATATATGGATTTCCGATTTGGATTATATATATATATGTATATTTTGGACTAAACTAATCATGCAAGAATTCTCCATCACTAAAATATTTTCGACTGGGTAATTATTTTTCCTACTAGGTATTTTATGCTCACTCCCCTACCTTCTTTCTCAGGTGGTGTCCAGTGCGATCTTGGTGATCAAGAGGAGTAAGAGGTTATCTTGACTGTAGTTCATTTCTTAGTAAATGCTAGAAGCTTGTTGTCATGGTGTTTGGATTGATTGGGTTTTGTGTTAGCATTGAACCAAGATTACTACTTTTTTATTTTGTCTGAGAACTTATGTATGCCATTATGGGATTTGAGTTTCATTGTGGATGATGATGTTGCTTGGAACTATGTTTGATTTCGCGTTTTTAAATAATTATTCGATCTATGTTTAATGGTGTATACGAACTGTGGGAGTAGTTCACGGGATGAAATTCCAATAATTTTATTTAAATGGATCGTTTTATAAAAACTAGGACTTTTGACGCTTTTCACATAAATCAAGGAATTTTCCATCTTTGTGAAATTCCCCTTCTGCCATTGGCCTGGGTTTTGGGTCGTGACAAATACTGTATTCTGGAAAAATTGACAAGAGTGAAACTTGGTACAACAATTCACAATACTGAGGGTATTCTTGATTATGTCCATTCAAATGTGTGGGGACCTACCAAGATAGCTTCTTTGGGAGGTACGCACTATTTTATTACTTTTGTCGATGACTTTTCCAGAAGAGTTTGGGTGAATGTAATGAAGAATAAGGATGACGTGCTTGAAGTTTTCCTTAAATAGAAAAAGATGATTGAGACTCAGACGGGTAGAAAGATCAAATGACTTCGATCAGACAACGGTGGAGAATATATGAGTGATCCATTTTTGAGAGTTTGCCAGTCTGAAGGTATTATGAGTCACTTTACAATCAGAAAATTATCACAATAGAATGGGGTGGCAGAACACATGAGTCAGACTTTGCTGGAGAAGGTTCAGTGTATGTTGTCCAATGCTAAGTTGGGCAAAGTTTTTTGGGCTGAGGCAATTACGTATGCATATCATCTCATTAATCATTTACAATCGACTGCAATTAGAGGCAAAACCCCTCTTGAGGTATGGTCTGGAAAACTTGCTACTGATTATGATTCTTTATATGCCTTTGGTTTTACTGCCTATTATCATGTGAAAGAATCTAAGTTAGATCCGAAAGCCAAGAAAGCATTATTTATGGGCATCAGCTCAGATGTAAAGGGATATCGACTTTGGTGTCTAAGTTCGAGAAAGATTTTATTTAGCAGGGATGTTACTTTTGATGAGTCTGCCATGTTGAAGAAGATAATAGAAAACCAAGAGAAGACCATTAGTATTCCGCAGCAGGTGGAACCTACTCAGCAGCAGGTAAAGTTTGAGAAAACAACAACAGTAGTCCCAACTAATGTTATTAAAAATAGTGGTGACACTCTATTGGTAAAGGAGGACACTGAAGATGAAGAAGAGGTTCCGACTCAAGAGCCTCAACAGCAGCAATAATCAATTGCATATAATAGGCCAAGATGTAAAATTCATAAACTTGCTCGACTTGTTGATATAATGGCCTATGCACCTCCCATTGTAGATGATGATGTTCCTTCCATGAACAAAGATGCAGTCAAAAGTTCAGAAAATGAACAGTGGAATAAAGCAATGGAGGAAGAAATGCACTCTTCGGAAGAATGAAACTTGAGAGCTAGCTCAACTACCGAAGAATAAGAAGGTAATTGGGTGCAAATGGGTAAATGCAAAGAGAGAAGGATTTCCTGATAAGAATGATATTCACTTCAAAGCAAGATTGGTAGCGAAAGGCTATGCTCAGTTGGAGGGAATTATTACAATGAAGTATTTTCTCCAGTCGTTAAACATTCTTCCATTATAATTTTGTTAGCCTTGGTAGCATAGTTGGATCTTGAACTAGTTCAATTGGATGTAAAATATGTATGTCTACACGGCGATTTGGAAGAGGAAATCTATATGTCTCAGCCGGAAGGATTCAAGGTTGCTAAAAAAAGGAAAATTGGGTTTGTAAACTAAAAAGATCGCTTTATGGGCTGAAACAATTACCAAGGCAGTGGTACAAGCGATTTGATCGGAATATGATGGGTCAAAAGTACGCAAGAAGCGAGTTTGATAGTTGTATGTATTTTCGCAGGCTATAAGGTAGGTCTTTCATTTATCTACTCTTGTATGTTGATGATATGTTGATAGTTTCGAGGAGTCAAGAAGAAATTAAGAAGTTGAAGATTTAGTTGAATCAAGAGTTTGAGATGAAGGATCTCGGTATGTAGATTAGTAGAGATAGAGGGAGAAGCAAGGTTAGTTTGACTCAGAAGCAATATCTGAAGAAAATATTGCAACATTTTGGTATGACTGAACAATCAAAACTTGTTAGTACATCGCTTGCTCCTCATTTCAAGCTTAGTGCATCTTTGTCCCCGAGTACAGATACAGAGCGAGAGTACATATCATAAGTTCCATATTCAAATATGGTTGGTAGCTTGATGTATGCAATGGAATGTATAAAACCCGATATTTCACATGCAGTTAGAGTTGTGAGCAGGTTTATGCATGATCTGGATAAAGATCATTAGCAAGCTGTGAAATGGATTCTACAGTACTTATTGAAGACTGTAGATATTGGTTTGGTTTTTTAGAGGGATGATAGACTTGGTCAGTGTGCGGTTGGTTATGTTGATTCTGATTATACTGGTGATTTGGAAAAATGTCGATCAACTACTAGATATTAATTCACATTTGCAAGAGCACTAATTAGTTGAAAGTCTACTTTACAGTTTACAGTTCCTTTGTCTACTATAGAGACAGAGTACATGGCAGTTATAGAGGTTGTGACGGAATCTATTTGGTTACAAGGATTACTGGAAGAGCTAAGAGTTGTTCAGGAGCATGTATATATTTATTTTGATAGTCCGAGTGCCATTCACTTAGCGAAGAATCTAATATACCATGTACGTACGAAGCATATTAATGTTCGACATCACTTTGTGCGAGAGATTATTGATGAAGGAAAGATACTGCTTCAGAAGTTTGGGACTGTTGAGAATCCCACAGATCTGATGACTAAGGTGGTGACATTGATCTTGTTCAATCATTGTTTGGACTTGATCAACATCCTGCAAGTTTGATGGTGCCTTTCGGGAATTGGGGAAATTTGGGTGGGACCTGCTAACTCGTCAAGGTGGAGATTGTTAGAATTTTAGCTTATTAGTTTTTGTAATTATTTTGTACTTTGTCCCACATCTCTTGTGTATGAATATTTGGGGTGTACAGTTGGCTATAAATAAAGCTTTCTATAATTGGTTTTGAATTATTCCAAAATTAGTTTCCCTATTGGTGAGTACCTTTATTCCTAAGAACCTTCATAGTTTTGTTTTTACCATTTTTCCATTTGTTTCTGAGTTTTTGCATTATAGTCTAGATTTTGTATTTCCTCTTTTTGAAGTTAGTGAAGTGGTCAGCAACATCCTGAGGACGTAGTTAATTTACCGAACCTTGCTAAATTTTGTGTTCTCCTTTATTTTTGTATTTAGTATTTTCTACGTATTTTTTGCTTTTGTTAATTTCAATAGTTAGTTGGTTGTTTATATTTAATATTGTCTTAGTATTAAATATAAGGATGGTTAGGATTACAATTATTACTAGTGTTGGTTGTTATGGGAAGTAGATAAAGACCATGTGAGAATTGATTTGGATTCACCATGTGGTTGTTCTTATTACTGAAATTCCTAGGTTTCGAGTTATTTCCTGTCATGATTCAAAATCTGGGCTAGTGACAGAAGTGAAATTTCGCAAAGATGAGAAATTCTCTGATTTATTTGAAAAATATCTAAAACGTTTAAGTTTTATAAAATAGTCTATTTTAGATAAAATATTTAGAATTTTATCCCTTAAACCTCTCCCACATTTTGTATACACTATTAAACATAGAACGAATAAATACAAAAAAATAACATAAATCAAATATAAGTCTAAGCATTATCATTATCTACATCAAAAATAGACACCAGAATGGCATACATAAATTCACAGACAAAAATAGAATATACTAAGCTTGGTTTAATGCTAAAACAAAACCTAAGCAGTCCAAATACTATAACAATATACTCCAAGATAACAAATTATAGTTAGGATGACCCCTTACTCCTCTTGATCTCCAAAGTCGCACTGGACACTACCTGAGGAAGGAAGGAAGGGAGTGGGCATAAAATGCCCAGTAGGAAAAATAATTACCTCGATCAAAAATTTTTTTTTTTGAAAGTTTCTGTATAGTTAGTTTAAATCCAAAACACACACACACACACACATATATATATATATATATATATATATATATTTCAAATATAAAATATATATATATATATATATATATATATATATATATATATATATAAAGGAGTATAATCAAAACTATCAATCCATATGCACATGATACAAATCAACCCATATCCAAGAGCTTATATCCTCTTATCTGTGGAAACCCATGATGATGGTATTAAGTGTACCTAACAGCTTGCCTGACACCTAAGCCCATACTCGAAGGGGACACCCATGTGTCGCCTACCAAACCTAGAGGGGCAACCGAATTGGCTACCCCTACCAAATGGGGAGGTAATCAGAATAACAAAATTCCACGCGGGTTCACAGGCTCTACACCGATGGTGGGGCACATAGCACCATACTATATGCCTACAATGCTAACACGATACTCGTGTATAATCCTATGACATGTACAATACAAAATTAAAGTGTGAAAATTATCTTACTCTAGTTTTTCAATAAAATAAGCATATTAGGTTTTTATAGAAAAATGGGCAGTATAATGACCCTATTTTTGATTTACTCAAAATTACCTACACTCAGAAAATCCTTAGAGCAATACAGTATATATGTATATCATACCATTACAGTCCATCACATATGTTCAAGAAATCCAAAAATCACATTTGTTCTCTTATATTGAAGAAAATAAGTTTTATTCAAAAATAGTATAAAACGAAGGTAACCGAATTCCTACCACACAAAAATAGCGATACCACGTTATTGTATCCTCAAGGTGCCGTTGATGATCGTCTGGAGGGTCGGGAACTAATTCCAAGCTCTTGATCGTCCTTATGCGAAAAACAACTTCTCAACGGGATTTAAAATCCACAAACAGACCTTTTTCACTGAATTCCTAACACTCAAAATAGCTAATTTAAACATATAACTTGTGCAATTTGGGTTCGAGTCAACACCAGACCAGTTGCACGCAAATTGAGACAAATCTTAACCGTTCGATTTCGATTTTTATGCCGGTCACCAAACATAGGCAATATATATATATATATATATATATATATCAAACTTCTCTATTTTCCGATTACAATCCAAAAATACAACAAAATCACAATCCAACGGTTAGATTAAAAAGTCAAAGTTAAACTCAAAATATCCAAAATTGGCAACTTTTGATTCGGGCAATATGGGGTTAGGATATATATACCTTGACAATCCTTGCGACGAGATAAATCCAACTAGCCTGGTTTGAGGTCAAGCAATGGCCAGAATCGTCGCCGGTGACGAAAATTCCTCTGTGGCCTGTTCTCCCTCTCCAGCAACGACGAGCTTGTCCGGCGGCTGCAGCTGGTCGGTGTCAGCTCAAGCGTGGTGCTAGCAAGCTCTGCCGATGGTTCCCATGGCTTGATGACGGCGAGAGGCGGTGGCGCCTCCTTCGGTAGTGCCTCCTTATAGTCTTTAGCCAAGAGTGAAGAAAGGAGTGAGGGAGAGAGAAAGTGAGAGTGGTCGGGGTCGGGGGAGAGAGTAGAGAGAGAGAGAGTGAATGGGAGGAAGAGCCCACGTGAGAAAAGTAGGGGACTGTGCAAGTTTTTAAAAATTTGCACTATAGCCCCCGGTTTCCAATTCTTTATCAATTCAATCCTCTAAAAATTACAATTTAGTCTTTTTACACAAATTTTTGTAAATTAGTCCCTTCATTATTATATCCAAAAAATTGGTAAAATGTCCAAATTATCCTAAAAAGTTCTAGGTTTTTACATTTCCAGTAAGATCCGATCCAGAATTAAAGTTTACATTGATTGGAGAAGAGTCCGAGTTGGGAATGTTTCTTTTGATGGAAGCTTCATGATCAAGAAGTTAATCGTAAAGGTCCCCAGATGAGATAACTTTCTGACGATTCTTTGTAGCAGCCACCACTGTATAATAGGTAAGACTAAGACCATGAAGACAGTACATAAGGACGTCATCATCACGAGGAGGGGCCCCAATAATTGTCAATTCATCAACTGTGGATTTTATGGATTGAAGATATTCTGTAACGATTTTATCACCAAGTTTCAATGTGCTAAGTTTGTCCTTGAGATGAATAATACGACTATTAGAACGATTGGCATAAAGTTGAGCCAAACAAATCCAGGATTCACTACTGGTTGTCACGAAAAAGACATGTGGAATGACCATGTCGCAGAGAGAAGTGAAAATGGCATGAAGGATGAGTCGATCTTGTCTCTGCCAAAGGACAAAAGTAGGATTGAGTTGAATGGTGGTACTGGATGTAATGGTGGCGGGCGGGGGTGCGTGCTGGCTAGATAACCAAGAAGAACAAGGAATTAAACTGGGCTCGCCATGACTGATAATTAGAAGAAGTGAATTTAAAAGAGAGTTGCACCGCAGCATTAACGGAAACCAGTTGTGTAGTATTGGATGCCATAGAGAGAGACGGAGCAAAATAACTATAGTCATCGTCGAGGTGTGAGTGACGGACCTCACTATTAGCCATCAAAAAGAAAATAAAAATAAATAAAGAACAAAGATGATGAATGCTTGTTGGAGCTATATGTGCCTTGATACCGTATAAAAGCGTAAAGAGTGATTAAATGAACTTGTATATTTGATATTCACAACTGAAAACATATAAATATACAATCGTAAAGATATATATATGAATAATGTGTGGTATCCTAAATTTCGTCTCGTATAACACGCAGTTTCTCAGCAATTTAAAAAATCAATAATAACTTGATTTTATATCATTTATATTAAAGTTATATATGCATTTGTTATTGAGTATAAATTGTTAAAAAAAAAGTCAAGTTAAGATTCTTAAATACTTGTTATAATTTGTGTTATTATTAACTATTATTTACTAAGTAAATTTTACAGTAAAACACTCAAATCAAGTTTAAGTTGATTGGTACAAATTTGACGTGTATCAATTCTGTTTTTTCTTCTAAAAATGATTACTTTAGTATATTACTTGAGTAGAAAAATATGATTAGATTAGATAAGCTACTTCATTATATTTCTATTAGTGGTCTATAATTTCTTTCTATTTTTATTTTTGATTATGTGTACACTTGAAAATTCTTTTTTTAAGAACTTTCTTTTATTTAAGTGTTATTTTCTGATATTATTTGTAGTTGCCTAGATACTTAAAACTTATAGTTTCATATAATCTCGTTATTTTGTCTTTATGGCTTAGATATAAAAATATGTACAAAAAAAATATCTAAAGATATCTCCTTTAGCTCAGTCGGTTATTTATCCGACAAACTAAGCATTTGTCTATATTTAAAACCTTACATGAGATTGATTACATATATTCTCCACTAGCACTTCTCTTCAAAACCTCTCTTTTTCGTGCAATTAGTTTAAGTCCACTATGTGTTTTGAATCACGATTCTCTTGTGATGATGAACATGCAATAGACTCTTTCTTATGAAATTGAAAGATGATTCTTGATCTTTTGATACTTCTTCTTTTATATGTTTTATTTAGCCAGTTTTTAGATGTTGAATTTCAAGATTATGTATATGTATATACTAAATGTTAAAAAGAAGTGAATCGATTTTGATGTTAGGAAGGAGTTGGTTAAGTTTTTATTACTACTATATTTAGTCTTAATGTTTTTTTTTTAATCTCAGTATGTATGATTTTAGACCTATGGTAAATTGTTTATTGTTTTGTGTACTATCTAGAGGCTTGTCCACGTACTTGTAACTTTGAATTGTATAAGAAAGGATTATGGGATGGCTTATATAGCACACAAAATTCCAAAATAAACTTGTATTATCTCAATTGTTTGCATACTATACTTACTATGGTCCATGTCTATTTTGATAAGCCACGAAAGTTATATAGTTTTCATTAATTAATATATTGTTGGTGTTTTCTTTGTTTGTAGTTTATTTTATTCTTTTGTTGGATAAGTTTACTTCTCTTATTACAATTATTTGTGTGATTGTAAATTGCGAGAATTTTCCTTTTAATAAGTTTGTGTTTTAGATATTCTAGTCGGTAGATTATAAGGAAAGCCGGTTTGTCCCTTATATTCTCTTGCTTCGAAAACGGAAACAAAAAAATAAAACTCAAGGAATCAACTTTTATTAATCTAGTTTAATATCAATCTTTTTGTTTTTTAATTTTGTGATTTGTAAATCTACNTTTTGAGTAAAAAATATTTCACTAGAAGATATAGGAAAGTTCGGAATAGAAGTAAGTAATATCACACTTGTAATGTAAGAAATTCTTTATTACTGTGAATTTGTAGAATTTATGAATATAAAATATGTGGACATATGTACATACGTATCTATCATTCTGTTTTGCATAAGACATGAACACGTGGTATGTTTATATTGCTTGATAAGTATTAGTAAATAAGGTGTGGTGGGCCAACATCTAAATATGTGATATAATTTTTTTGGGGACACCTTGGTTCTTTCGGAAATACTAGTCTTTTTGGGAACACTATGGTTCCTTCATGAACACTCTAATGGTTGTATGAGGTGGACCTCTACTGTATACAGAGGAGATTCTCTAGGGCTCGAAACCTCCATATAGCTCATGATATGTTCTATACTCTCTAAGTGGCTCAATATATGATTCATGGTCTTGTCAGGCAATATAATATACACAGAGATCCCAATCATATGAATATCTATTTTCTATCATATGCACCTTGTATCGGCATACGTTATTTACTGAGTTTTATATTCACTTATATTCTTACATTACAGAGAGTACTGCTGATCTTTGAGATCTGAGGAGGAGTGCCTACCTTTTAACCACAGCTTGTGTATATAAACATTTTGACGCTGTAGTTTTTTGATAGAGGATTTTGTACCTATTTTTGAGTGTGTGTTTGTGTATATTATATATATATTTATATGAGAGACCCATTTTGTGAGTATGTATATACGTATACAGTATACATTATACTATGTGTAGTTATGAGTAATGTTTTTCTTTGTCTTACAAGAAAGTTGAAAAAAAATTTATTATCTATTATTTTTATTAATTTCCCTTATTTTATAATTTCTAAGTCGAGTAATCTCTCGATTTTACTAAAAATTTATTAAAATCACCTGTCAAATATGCGTGTGAAATTAGAGGATATTACAACTAACTAATTACAATTGAATGGGATTGGGAAACCTAAACTATATAAAATATTAGCATTTAAGAGACTTGACACCTAGGAGATGATCAACTATTATTAGGAAGAGGTAATTGCTCATAATTCAAGGGATTACGTGATTTTTGACATTAACGGCGGATTTGTTCTTGTAAAAAATACCAAGCTGGCCCTAAATTACTAAATGTGTCATTTAATCGATTTGGCTATTCAATTATAAAACCTAGGAAAAATAAACCTATCACAATGCAATGTAAAATTGGCCATTTTGCTAAGAGTCCCTTTTTCATTACAAACGAGGTCTAACATACAAACTCATATGAAATAATACGCGAGTTTAGCTTAAATAAATTGCTTAACGTAATTATATATATAAGCTTATGACTCTTTGTTGAACTTGGATGCTAAGTTTTTCTTTCAAGTTTGCTTTTCTAATGTGGGTGATTAACTATATAATCCAAACTAGAAATAAAAAGAAGAAAAAGAAAATCCCGATAAGAAAAAACAGAAAACCCAAAAGGGAAAAAAGATTATTTGCATATCTAAAAGCAACTGGCGATGATCATGTATGAAATTAATTGTTGCTTCAAACTAAGTCACACATGTCACTAGCAATTGATTAGCATATGAAGGCACTAACCATAGTTACTGACAGAGGTAGCCCAACCCACCCAGAATGGGCTTGAATAGGCAAATAGAACGTATAACAATCTGATTCTTCAGATTATTAACTATTTATATTCTTAACTTGCTCATTTAAATAGAGAAATTTATGTGCTGAAAATTCATGATAATTTTTTTAAAATATACTTTTATTTTTTTTAAGATATTGATATTTATAGTTAATCATTTACTTAATTTTGAAAATAAGTAAAATACTTCAGGATGGTTAGGTAACCTTTGTTTAAATTTGTTTATAAACTTTTTACTTAGGGTGATTTAAATAATTCGTAATCAAAAAGGGTTCCCAGGTGAGAAGAAGAGTCACGTATAAATCACTTAAGTCTCAAATTCTCTTTAGACAGTTTAGGTCTTTTTGACAAAATCTCTTGAGTTTTGCATTGATTCAAATGAAAAAAATTTCACTTTTAGGTCTTTTTGTATTGAAAAACATTCATTTAAACTCCATTCAATCAAAATATATTTTCAAATTTAACTTAATAAAACTAAACATTGTGAAATAAAATGTCAAGTTATAAATATATTTTTAAACAACATCAAGTTTACATAATCGAAATCATTTATCACATAATAAGAACATCTGTAGAAATAATTTAATAGCCGTATTCCATTCTTTGTACCTCATATTTATCCCCACATCGATTTCAGTTAACCCATCAATCAAATCAAAGGTTTCTTTCTTTTGGTACCTACAGCATGGATACTCAAAAAACGTGAGTTATCGCTCAGCAAGTACAATGAAATTCTGATAAAATATTTTATTCATAAACAAATAATCTTTTATAAAAATCCGATTATACGGTTTTATAAAATTATTATTTTATGCTTTATTATAAGATATTATTTCATTATTTTATCTCATTCTTTATCACAAAGTCTTTTATATTTTTATAGGTCCTGGTGTACGTACTGAGTGCGCACTACCGAATAGGAAACTAGGGGAGTGACCCAACTGAAAATACCCACGGTTATAAACTTAATATACTTTTTCTCGGGTATTTTTACCTAGGAGAGGTTGGTCTTATTTATCCTTAGATATTCTCACCTAGTGGAAGTTGGTACGAAACCTTTAAATTCTTATCTTAATTAGATTTCTCTTAATATGAGTGAGTATGTTTCAACAATAATCCCAAACTTTATATTCTGCTATCATAACATTTCCTTTGTCAAAGTATGCTTAGAATATTTTAACATAATAACATTGTAAAGTAAGCATATATCATTTTAATAGCATAAAAAATGTATCTTTATAAGCATTTTTCATATTATATATAGACCACAGAATAATAAAGATAAAGACAAGTTATCACATGAAATAATCTTAAACATATCATATTACAAACAAGAAATATTTACAAAACCATCCATGCTGTAGTTTTGCCTTGATGTATGCATAATCTAATTGTTAGAGTAATTTAAAGTGGCCTTATACTTTTTTTTTCTAAATTTCCCAATCACCTAGTGGGTTTAAGACAACTAAGACTCAGTCTTGATCAAACATAAAACTTCACATTTGAGAAACAATGTCGTGTTATGTTCTTTGAGTAAATTATACTTTCAACTTAGATGAATGAGATTTAATTTTCCTTAACCTTTATCATAGTGATTTTTTTAGTCTATCAAAACTTTGGTTGTAGATTTGATTAGTATCATCCTAAATTGGTTAAGTTTCCTGAGTTATTTTGCTTTTTATTAATTAATTTGAATTATTCTTATTTAATTACTTTATTCGTAATTATGGTTCTTAATATGACAAGTGGGCCAAACACACTAATGGATACACATATTTTAATTCTAAAATAATATTTGGGGCTAGATATATTATTAAGAATTTTTTACTCTTCTTAGGCCCATAATTAAACTTGCACTAAATGCAATTAGGGGTATATATATTTTATTTCCTATTATTGATTTTATGTCCTAACTTAAATAATCTTTTTCCTATCTCAATCAGAGATCTAAAATAAAGTTTTCTATTTATTCTTGTACCAAATCTCCAACCCAAAATTTTAAGTTTCATAATTTATATTTTTGCCCAGCATCTTAAGATTTCTAATATTTATGTCCTCCAAAGGTTAACATTGAGTTATAACTTATCTTTTTATTAAAGATTCTTCCTTTATTTATTTTTATACTTTAATATAATTTTAAAGCTACCTAAAATAACTTTTTTTATGGATTTGACCTATATTTGCTCCAAATTATACTTTTGACTCAAAATTTTGATATTTTAGTCCCTTCAAATTTGAAGCAAATATTTTTAATTTTTAAAAGTATTTTTAATGGGTAAAAAATCTGTTCTTAAGGATCTAAGTCTAAATTATTAAGATTGGTTCATCTTCCTCTTTTGATTTTAGTCATTTTGATTTTATTATTATTATTATTATTATTATTATTATTATTTTAGTCTTCATTAATATGAAGTATTCATATTTAGATGCTTAAGAAATCAGCAAAATAAGCTTTGATGTAAAAATAACTTATATAACATCTAAAGTAGATCAAATATATTATTACCCATTTATTCCTTTGTAGTATCTATTTAAACACATAATAAGCAAGATGAGGGAATATTTATCTTCCTAGCTTATATCTTTTTTCTTGGAGTGTTTGGGAACTTTTCTAAGTATCAGTATTTTACTAGAAATCAAAATACTAAAATTAAACTTCTCATAATTTTAGAACTTAAATCTTGATAAACTTAAATATATTTATGCAACCTACCTTCCAAAATTTTACCTTCTTCCTTTTGTCTTCACTTGAAAACTAGGTGCTCTCTTATCTTGATAACAATTCTTAATTTCTAGAGTCTTTGTAGAAAAAGCAAAGATGATTGGTAATATATTATAGCTCTTGTAGTTTTGAAAGAAAGTGAGGTAGAAATAATTTTTCTTTTTGTTTTCTTTTAGAGAAAGAATGATAGGAAAAATGACGATAGTTTTGGCTAAGTAATTAAAAGGTTAAGTATGGATTTTTAATTACTAAATAAAGGATCTATTTATAGTGCAAAGATGGAAGGCATCTTACTACAATATATTACTTTTATTTATTTTTATTTTTTTCTATCTCATCTTTTAATTGTTTACTCATCCCGTACCTATGTTTTTGTCTCTAATCTCTCTCCTTTTTTCAATTATTTGGAATCTAGTACTACCAATTCCCAAAGAAAATCTACACTATATTATTTTTTTCTTACCTTTTGAATTATTTTAGAGACAAAACTACCAATTAATTTTATCTATATCTTCCTCTTTGAATTATGGCATCTAATTTCCAAAGAAAATCTCCATTATTATTTTTCTTTTCCTACATTTTGAATTATTTTAGAGACAAAAGCTATTAATTAGATTTGTCTATATTTTTCTTTTTTAGAATTACCCATTAACTTTATTCATTTTTTTCTTACCTTTTCTATTCTTCTAATTTAAAGTTATCACCTCCTTAAGGTAAAACCTTACTAGTCTTCATCTTTTTCTACAACTTATTTTCCACCCTTGGATTGATTTATCATCTTAATTCTTTGTATACTTAAATCCTAGCCATTCAAATTGTGTCATGGTACTATTTTGGTGCAACCATTAACTTTGGGTTATAAGATGTAACAATTTCTAATGACATAAACATGTCACACTCTTATTTAGATGACCTAAGTCATATTGATATACATAATGTTTTCTTTGTAGAATTAATTTATTATTAAAGAAAACTAACTTAGAATTTTCAAGTTAAAATAAAGAATAATTATGATTTTCTCACATAATAAAATTTAATGTTATAGTCATACTACACACATAATTTCAATCATTGTGAAAATAAGCTTATTAAAATTTGATATTAAGTCTATTAATAATAATTCTACTAGGGTTGACTATCTTGACCACATATAATTTAGCTAACTTTTCTAATGAGTAAGTGATTTTCATTGGTAGAAAGTGTGCTAATTTAGTTAGTTGATCCACAATCACCCATATTGCATCGTATCCTTCTGACATTCTTGGTAATCCAAATACAAAATCCATAAAAATATTCTCCCATTTCCACTGAATTTCAACTGGTTGCAATGCAATTCTCTAGCAGGTCGCTTGTATTTGGCTTTATCTTTTTGACAAGTCAGATACCTTTGTACATATCTAGTAACATTGGTTTTCATTCTACTCTACCAAAAGTGTTCCTTTAGATATTTATATATCTTTATCGTACTAGGATGGAAAAAATAAGGGGTCTCATGTGCCTCAGAAAGGATTTGATTCCTCATCTTGGCATTCGTTAGGTATGCAAAATCTTCCATTCAGTTCGAGAATTACATCAGAAGAGAGATTGAACTCCGTCCGTTTTCCTTCTACAATATCTTTTTTATTTTATACTAAGACAAGATCGAGCATTTGAGTTTCCTTCATGTTCTCAAAAATATTTGGTTTAAGATTTAACACAAACAATTTACCTATTATTAACTCTAAACTGATACTATTTATATCTTTTTGTAAGGGCTTAGATAAGGCTTTTATTGATATCAGAGTTGCAATCGTTTTTTTGCTTAGCATATATGAAAACTTGTTTGCCTTACCTGGGTGGTACAAGATTTCTCAATCATAATCCTTCACTAACTTCAGCCATCTACGCTACCTCATGTTCAACTCTTTCTGAGTGAATATGTACTTTAGGATTTTATAGTCAGTGTAAATTTGACATTAGGCCCCGTATAAATAGTGTCACGAAAATTTGAAAGTGAATACTACAACAGTAAGTTCTAGAACGTGAGTTAGGTAGTTCTTCTCATGATCCTTAAGTTGTCAAGAACCATATACCATGATCTTTCCATTTTATATTACTGCTCCTAGCCTCAACTACAATGCATCACTATAAATGTTGAACTATCTTTCGTTTAATGGGATAGTAAGGATAGGTGCACTGATAAGCCTATTCTTTAACTCTTGGAAGCTTTTTTCTCACTTCTCCATCCATTCATATTTCTTATCTTTTTCTAGTAAAGGCCTTGAGGGGTGCAATAAGCTTTAAAAATTCTTCTACAAATTGTTGGGCCATTTCTAATACACAAACTACCATAAGTATACGGGTCGCAACAAGTAATATAGAGTAAGAGAGTGTAGATTGCATGAGGAGTACCTAATTTACAAATACTAAGTACTAACCGAAACTAGTCTCCAATTTATTCAAACGACAATATTCGATGGTTTTGTGCAAGAATTAAAATGTACATAACAATGTAAAAGGAAAAAAAAAAAGGAAATTAAAAACTAAGCAACCAAAATAATTCTTAAGAAATTGTAAGGAACCTAGGGATGCAATCTACCCTCTAGCTCTTCCAACTACTAGTTTTCCTCCTAAAGCAATTATCCATATAGAATTGACAATCAATTCAACAATGGATAACAAGAATAATGGAGGAAACAAATATAGTTGGATAATATTAGAGGCTCAATTACCTCCCCAGAGATGAAATTTAGCTCATTTTTATCGAAAGAGAATCACAACACAAATAACAAAATTGATACATATTCAAGTGTAGAAATGGAAGAGGAAAACAAGAATAAGAGGAAAGAAAAAAAAAACTCTTTTGAAGCTCTGATTTCCTTGGTTTGAATCCACCTCTTTGGTGTTATTTCTCCCTTGGAAATAGCTCTTAGAACCCTCAATTGCTAGGGTTTTTGTCCCCTTGCATGGGCCTCTATTTAGATGAGAGAAAGAGAGTTTAAGTAAAGGAGCTGTCATGAGCAAAATCTGGGTTTTCTACAACTTTTTGGCATTGCGGCGCCGAGACTGGCATTGTGGCACTATGACCGGTAGGAAGATGGTACTGTAGTGTCGAATGGTGGCACTGTGGTGCCACAGTGTTGAGGCTGTGGCACCAAAGTTGATATCATGGAATTGGCACTGCGGCACCATGGGAATGGGGCAGCCGCCCCACTGTCTTTGGGTCTCAACCTCATGGGGATGGTGCTGCAGCCCCATGGTTTTGGGGTTGCAACTCTACTCCCTCTATGATGTTGTGGTGCCAAATTGCTCCTAATCTCCACTTTGCGAGCTCTATCACCAGTCTGCTCTTATTACTGTACGAATTTGTCACTTAAATGTCTTGATTTACCTCCAAATTAACTCCGAAGAGCTACATTCTTTGCTCAACAAACTCTCACTTGAAATATGCATAAAATATAACAAAACAAGTAAAAAAAAGCTCAAAGATGAGCAATTCTTAAGCTCAAAAGTATAATAAAGATAAGTGTAAAATACACTTATGAAATACCCCCAAACTTAAGCTAAAGCTCGTCCTTGAGCTAAAACAACAAATGAACAATAAGAATAATTGAAACAACATAAAGCCAAAATTTAGACACATAAACAAAGCTTTTGAATAAGGTCAATCTTATCTTAAAACTCTTTAAAAGACATATAACTCAGAGAAAACTAAAAGCGTCACAACCGTTTAGAATTTCAATTCTGCTGGCAATTTCGCTTTGTTGTCAATTCTTTTCATGTGTGTGTGTGTAATAGTTATTCACATTTAACCCTACATACTCGGATTGCTTTATGTAGGCTTAGAATACTCACTAAGAACTGTCTCAATAAAAGCAAGGTAGTCATCTCATAAGCCAGCTTTTCATGTCAATCTCCACTAATATAGAATAGCGCAAAATCGAAGATTAATAGGTCTTTTAGTCAGCTTGTATTACAAGGCTTAGTTATGGATAGATGGAATGGTATCATTTAGGCTTATTCACACCATGGATGTCTTCTCTTTTTTTGTTTTTTTGCTGAATGAATATAACTCTTTCAAGGATACCACAAGAATTTCCCCCAGACTTAGCTTTTGACTCATTTTCAATACATTTTTTTTAACTATTAACTACCGATTTAAGGTAGCTGACTTTCTTCCTCCAAAAAAACATCCCTTTTTTTTTATAACCACTCCCACTTTATCAAAAATTCAAAATTTACTTTCATGCATATATGGTGTGAAGCAAGATAATTTGGGAATTTACTTATTAGTAAGAAGCATTTATGAGGCTTACAAAATAAAAAATGCTAAGAAATTGGCTCAAAGGGGTAAGGATATTATATTTAAGGGTAAACTTGAAAGGCTCAACCGATCCAAAATGGCCTACATCATTTCTTCGATTTACATGTTACCTAGGATTTCATCTCGATTGATAGTTAAGCATGTTCTAAGATGACATCAGACTAAATAAATTTCTAAGCCACATGTATAAAGCTACTCTAAGCAATTTAAGGTTAAATGCTCACAACTATGTGCAAAATATGTTCAAGAGTTGTTCACAAAGCAAAACCACAAAAGACGAAAGCACACAAAAAGTAATGATACTAAATGTTTCCAAAAATTTATTTCACACGAACTTACAAAAATATCATTGACTATAAACCTCTATCAAAAGATCTAATCAACACATAATCAAACAAATAAACAAAAGGAAAACACACTATGAAAGAAAGATAGAAACTAAACAAACTAAAATAAAACACAAGAAAACAATTTGAAAGTTTAACCAATTAAAATATTCATAAAGAAAAAGTAGGTAAATGTTAGACACTCCTCCCAGACTTAAAATGTGCGTTGTCCCTAATGCACTAAATACGAAAGGAGGAATAAGTGCTTACCTGATTGACAGCCGATCAGTCAGCCTTGAAGTTATGGTGGTTGCCAAATTGATCACTTTCGGCTTATGGTGGTGCCGACGATAGTGCCATCCCAGGGTAATATTTTTTTCCCTAATCGGGGACACCGCAGCACCAAAAAGTGGTGTCGAGGCACTAAGACCTAGAAAAAATTTCAAAAGATAATTTTATTTATTTTATTTTATTTTTCGGCTAGTGATGCCATGGTGCCACGACTTGGCCCCTACTTAAATTTGGCATTGCGGTGTCAAATTTTGGCACTGGGGCATCAAGTTTCTATTTGTGGTGCCCTGTAGTGGCACTAGAGTGCCAAATTGAGCTCCTGGGGTGCTAAAATGTCAACTCTTCTCAAACTTTCTTCAATCAAGCCCTTCCACCAATACCTTCATTAGCTTGTCTTCAACATAATCACAACAAAATAACTTCAAATATGCTTCTCTCTTTATTAACATTCTTGGGTTGCCATCCAAGTAGTGCTTGTTTGACATCCCTAACTTGACATAGCCACTTATCATGGAGGATTGGGTGAGGCCAGGGATGATTTAACTTGATCAAGATCTCCTCCTAGGTAATCTTTAAGCTTTTGAATGTTCACCTTGATTCTTCTAGTTACACTACATGGAGATGCACCTCTGACCACCTTGCCTTGAGCTTGCCTGGGAAGAGTTTTAAACAAGATGAACCAAGCACACCTCTTGGTCTTGGTTCAAAGTGATGATTACCATGCTTTTTTTTCTTTGCCTTCCAATTCTTCATATCCTTCTTGTATGACTTGTGATGGTTAGAGGATGAGAATGATGGCTTTGTGAGTTCAATTAGAGGATTGGACTTAGAAGAATGTGGTAGGGTTGCCCTAGCATTGGTGTTCCCTTGAGCCTTCTTTGCCTCTTCATCAATAGGGGGAATGATAGTGGCTTCAAGATTAATCAGTAAAGCATCTTTCAATGCATTTTCTTTAATGCCATCTTCCACCATGTCTACTTTGTAATAGTTATCGATGTCATTAGGAGAATCCGCCTCTTTAAACCCATTGAAGGATATGACTTGATCCTCTACCCTCATAGTAAGTACCCCTTTGTACATATCAATGACCATCCTCCCAGTTGCCAAGAATGGTCTTCCAAGTATGATTGGAAGGTTTTCATCTTCTTCCATGTCAAGAACAATGAAATTAGTAGGGAAGAACAACTTATCCAACTTCATAAGCACATTTTCAATGATTCCTCTTATGTACTTGATCAACCTATCCGCAAATTGGAGCATAGCTGTAATAGGTCTTGCCTCCCCTAGACCAAGTTTTTGAAAGACAGAAAATGGCATTAAGTTGACAGTAGCTCCCAAATAACACAATGCCTTACCAAAAAATTGATCACCAATTGTGCAAGAAATGTTGAAGCTTCCTGAATCTTCGAGCTTAGGAGAAAGCTTATTATAAAGAATAGCACTACACTCCTTCATGAGAGTGATAATCTTATATTCCCCTAATCTATGTTTTTTGGAAAGGATCTCCTTCATGAACTTAACATAGCTCGGTATTCACTTAAGTGCCTCGGCGAAGGGAATGTTGATGTGCAGGTGCTTGAACTCTTCTAAGAACTTAGAGAATTGTTGGTCAAGCTTCTTCTTTTGAAAGCATTAAGGAAAAAACAATAGTGGAATGTAAGAACATGGCTTTGAAAGTAATGTTGAGGGACTATCAACATTCACCTCGTCGATTGGCTTCTTCCCATCTTTCACTTTGGTTAGCCCTTTCTCAACAACTTCTTCAGCAATTGGTTTGGGTGGTAAAGTAGGCTTCTCAATATTTTTTATTAACTCCTTCTCACTTCTCAATGTGATGACATTACAATGCTCATTGCCTTCACTTCTTGGATTCACCTCGGAACTACTTAGTAACGCTCTTTGAGGCTGGTTGGTTATAATATTAGCAAGTTGACCTAGTTGTATCTCCAAGGTTCTCATGGTAGCTACTTGGTTTTAGAGGTGGGCTTTGTTTTTTGTTATGTACTGGATGAGTATCTCCTCCATAGATAGTTTCTTCTCTTGTAAAGGTGGCTTTTGATTTTACAATCCTTGATATTACATCGATCTTATGTTTGGATTCTATTATTGTTAATTTTGGTCGCTCTAAGAGAAATTGAGATGGTTTTTCCATCCCGAATTGTAAGAGTTAGAGTACAAGTTATTGCATTAGTGCTGGTTATGATTCCCTACAAAATGAGCTGACTCCATACTCAAAGGGCAATAAGAGCTCAAGTGGTTGTCACCACATTTCTCACAAACTCCAGCTGAGCTTTGCATTGCATGCACCCCATGGATCGCTATAGAATTGATCTTCCTTGTCATTGACTCCAAGTTTTTGGATAATACACTAACTTGAGCTGCTAATGAAGAAATAAATTCTAACTCATTCATGCTAGTAGCTTTCCTTAGATTGACAAGTTTGGCAGGCCATTGGTAGTTGTTTACCACCATTTCCTCCAATAACTCATAGGCATCATCTGTTGACATGCCCATCAATGCACCACCAGCTGGGACATCTATAATGGTCCTCAAACAACCTATCAATCCATTGTCAAATGTTTGAACAAGAATCCACTTCGTTATCCCATGGTATGGACACTTTCCCATTAACTCCTTATAGTGCTCCCATGCCTTGTACAAGGATTTATTGTTAGATTGCACAAAGGAGGTGATATCATTTCTCAGCTTAGCTGTCTTGGCTAGAAGGAAGAACTTGGTGAGAAATTTCTTAGTTAAGTCATCTTATGTAGTGATTAATCCCGAGGGTAAGGCGTTCAACCAGCCCTTAGCCTTATCCCTTAATGAGAATGGGAATAATCTCAAGCGAATAGCATCCTCGCTAACTTCATAGTGCTTGAAAGTGTCATATATCTTCAGAAAGTTCATGATGTGTTGGTCAGATCATCACTTGGTAGACCACTGAATTGGCATATAGCTTGTACCATCTGAATGATTATTGCTTTTAACTCAAAATTGGTCACATTAATAGCCAGTCTTCAAATGCTAGGACCAAACCCTTCAAGGACAAGGACCGCAAAGTCCCTCAAAGATCTATCACTACCTCAGTCTCCTATGGCTACTTGAGGGTTGACTCCTAAATTTCTCTATCTTCGAATATCCATCAAGGTACACTCAATCTTAAGGTCGAATGGTAAGAAGTCTGCACTCCTCGTGCGTCTCATATAGCAAAATAAGACACCTGAGATTCACAATGAAAACAAAAAGAAAAAGTTTGAATTAAATCGAAACTAATAGATATTAGTATTAACAAGTAGTAAATCACTATACTCCCCAGCAATGATGGCAAAAACTTGTTGGCTATTTCTAACAAACAAAACTTCGCAAATATATGGGTCGTAACAAGTAATATAGAGTAAGAGAGTGTCGATCCCACGAGGAGTACCTGATTTACAAATGCTAAGTACTAACTAAAACTCGTTTCTAATTTAATCCAAATGACAATATTCAATGGTTTTGTGCAAGAATAAAAATATAAATAACAATATAAAAGGAAAAAAAGGAAATTGAAAACTAAGTAACTAAAATAATTCTTAAAGCAATAGTAGGGAACCTAGGGATGCAATCTACTCTCTAACTCCTCAAACTACTAGTTTTCCTCATAAAGCAATTATCCATGTAGAATTGACAACAAAAAATCCTAAAGTATTACCAAAATCCTTTCCAAGATATAAATGAAAATATTTAAATAAGATACTATGTTACTCCTAATATAAATTAATTAGACTCATTAAGTTTGGTTATTCGCACACAAAGTTACACAAGTTACATAGGTATATTCCTATCCTATGCAAACTTGTCATATATTAGGTAATCTTATAATGTTCTACCTATGTCCAAACCAATAATCCCCTTCCTAAGTTAATATCATTTCACATCAACAATCTATTTGGTGGCCAAGTAAATACATGCATTAAGCTCAAGATAAAATAATCAATTCAACAATGGATAACAAGAAACGTGGAGGAAACAAATATAGTTGGATTATATTAGTGGTTCAATTATCTCTCTAGAGGTGAAATTTATCTCATTTTCATACAAAGAGAATCACAACACAAATAGCTTTAAGAACCCTTGGCTACATGGGTTTTCATCCTCCTCCTCGGTCCTCAGTTCAGATGAGAGAAAGAGAGTTTAAATAGAGGTTTAAATAGAGGAGCTATCACGAACAAAATTTTGGTTTTCTATAACTTTTTGGTGCTACAGTGCCACGGTGTTAAGGCTATGGTGCCAAAGTTAGTGCTGTAGTACCGTGGAATTGGCACTGCTACGGCACAAAATGGTGTCGCGGCACCATAGGAATGAAGCTGTAGCCCTATTATTTTGGAACCGTAGCCTCATGGAAATGGCACTTTAGCACCATGGTTTTGGGGCTATGGTGCCAGAATTTTAGGGCTGTTGCCCCAAATTTTGGGGCTACAGCTTCACTTCCTCTATGATGTTTTGGCACTGAATTGACTCCTAATATCCACTTTACAAGCCCTTGTAACACCCCCTAGCTTAACCATATTGTCATATACAGTCAAACTATGAAGTATTATTCTTTCTTAAACATTATCTTTTGTTTTGATAAAAAGGTGGGCGATTTTTGAACTTTCCAGAACTTTTGGACAAAAGCAACTGCATGGCATTTCTTGTTAAAAGTGTCTTTACAAAATGTACAATCAAAAGAGGTTTTCACCAGTCGATTTTGCCATCAGTAGTAGTATTTACATTACACCAAAATATCTCAAAACAAAAAATGTCGCCCACAGGTTAAGCTCGTCTACATCTGTATGATCATGGCGACAAAAGGCAAGCCAGGCAACCAGCTAGTCAATACCAAAATGTACCTCCTTATCTGCATCATAAGACTAAAATGAGCTAAAGCTCAGTAAGTAAATACTATGCATGCTTATGAATGCTTTAAAATCTCATAAAGTTCCCATTGTACCCTTTTCTTTCTTAAACATTTGAGTCCATGCATTTTCCTTAAAATTATTCTTAGTTGGGCCCCTTAGCACATTGCTTGTCCCGTAAGTCGTTAGGCCGTAATAACAATTGGGCGGAAACTCTGGCCAAGAGTAAAAATAATGTGTGATCGTCGTGTGAGGTTTTTTTTTTTTGAAAATTCCTTCCTTCATCAAAGGGGCATCCCACACTGCGCTAATATTGTCCCGCTTCAACGAGACACATTATAAGATCCGCAAGTCCCACTTCAACGGGAGAGTCTACATCAACGGACTTACCTATCCAGCTCCGACAGACTAACAATTGCCATTAAAACTTATCTTATAAAATTGGTACAATGGTACTTACTTTCAAATACTCTTATAATAAAAGTCTCCATTTGCATGCAAAATATGTCATGCACATGCCATTTCATAACCTTCAGGAATAAGTAAGTTTCACATAAATACATCTTCCATATAGTTCTTGTGATGCAGTTGTAAGTCTTTACTTACCTCGTGTCCTGAATAGGAATCGATAGTGGAAAGAGTCAATATTCTCTAGAGATTTGTGTGCTAATCACCTTGACTAGTTTTGGTGTATCTTGCTTTCTAGGGCTCCAATTTGAGTTCTACAACTTTGAAACTCTTGGAAATGTTTGAGGGAAGTCGAGAGAAGTCAGAAAAAACATTAGAGAGTTTTACGTCGTGGCTGGAGAGAAAAGGAATGCAAATGATCAGATTTGACCCAAAATCAACACTTAATGGCTAAGAAAAGGTATAACTTAAATTCTAAGGGGTATTTTGGCTATTTTACACATTACTTTCCATGTTTCCAGCTCTAAAACATCCTTACCATAGTCACCACATTGCTGGTCACTCCTATACACCCATGTGTAGCCAAAGTTGGTGAATCCTACCTTAGAAAGTGAAAACTAGTCATACTTTGACTTATGATCCTATATGGCCAATCTTATTGTAATTTGGTGGAATCTAGCCCCTTAACCAATCATTAAACATAAAAAGAAAATCAATTAGACTCTAATTAACAATGCAAACATAGTATTAGCACTCAATTATTATAATGCACAAAAATGACATTACACGATTAAGCCTAATATAAGCTAGCTTAGTGCAACTAAATACGAATTAGTGTCCTGAATGCCTAGAGACGACAAATAAAATGCTATAAATGAGTCCTAGATATTGAATCGAGCCTATTTGACATGTTAAATACACTGTGAATTTGACTCTGAAATGCGTGAAAATTACATTTTGCCGAAAAACCTCTATTGGACCAAGTTATCAACAAGTAGAATCTTAATGTATGTGCACATAGTATTGCTTTCATAATTATATTCTTTGTTCTTTTAGCACACTGAGCTCTCTCTCTGAGGGTATTGAACCTTTGCACTGTATTGAGACACTTCGACAATCATTAGTGTAATAACATATATGTAAATGCACATAACATAATGAATGAGTATATTACTACAAAACTAGTATTAACGACTTCTAGATACCTAATATGCAATTAGAACATATTTATTATTGGCTTAATATGCATGTGAGAATCTTGGGCACCACAATTCTCCCCTTCTTATAAAATTTTATCCTCAAAATTTGCTTACTCAAATAGGTGTGGATACTTAATTTTCATCTCTTCATCTCTTTCCCATGTGGCCTCTTCCACTTCATGGTTCTTCTACAATACTTTGACCAAAGGGATTTTCTTGTTTCTAAGTTCTTTTTCTTTTGTTTCCAAATTCTTCACTTGATGTTCCTCATAACTCACATCTTGATTTAGCTCCAATTGCTCAAAATTCAGAACATGTGAAGGATTTGAAATGTACCTTCTTAACATAGAGACATGAAATATATTGTGTACATTTGACAATGATGGCGGCAAAGTGAGTCTATAGGCAACATCTCCAACTTTGTCGAGTATCTCAAAAGGACCTACATATCTGGGACTTAGCTTTCCTTTCTTCCCAAACCTCATGATTCCTTTCATAGGAGCAACCTTCAGAAATACTTTATCTCCAACGTCAAATTCTAGTTTTCCTTTTTGAGGATCTGAATAACGTTTCTGTCTACTTTGAGTAGCTAGTATCCTTTTTCGAATCTTTTCTGTTGCCTCATTTGTCTCTCTTATCAATTTTGGACCAAGAAATTTTCTCTCTCCCATCCCATCCCAATGAATAGGAGATCTGCACTTTCTTCCATATAATGCTTCATATGGGGGTATTCAATGGAAGCTTGGTAACTGTTATTGTAAGCAAATTCTATAAGTGGTTAGTATTTGCTCCAAGATCCAAGGAAATCCAACACATAAGCTCTGAGCACGTCTTCAAGGGTCTGTATAGTTCTCTCTGATTACCCATCAGTTTGAGGATGAAAAGCTGTACTAAATGCCAATTTTGTACCCATTGTCTCTTGAACACTCCTCCAAAATTTCGAAGTAAATCTAGAATCTCAGTCAGAAATGATAACCTTTGGAATACCATGTAGTCTCACAATCTCCTGGACATATAACCATGCAAACTGGTCTAAGTTATAGGTTATTCTAAATGGAAGGAAATGAGCTGATTTGGTATATCTATCCACAATCACCCAAATAGCATCATGTCCCTTAGTTGTCTTAGGAAGTCCAACAACAAGATCCATAGCAATCTCTTCCCATTTCCATTCAGGTATATTCAAAGGCATTAATTTCCCAGCCGGTCTTTGATGTTCAGCTTTGACTTGCTGGCACGTGAGGCACTGCTCTATAAACTCAACCATATCTTTCTACATACCAGGCCACCAGTAATACACTTTTAAGTCTTTATACATCTTTGTAGTACCCGAATGCACAGAGTAGGGAGTGGTATGAGCTTCCGTCAATATCTCCTTTCTAACAATTCCACAAGGCACACACAATCTATTTCCATATCTAATTACACCATCACCAGAAATCTGGAAGGCCTTCTCCTTTCCAGATTTTATTTTACTCTTTAAATTCATCATATAGGGATCTGTATTCTGGCCTTGTTTGATTTTCTCTAAAATTGTTAGTTGAAGAGTAAGAGCTGCCAATCTTTCTGTTAAACTTGTAGGCACAATCTCTAACTTTAACTTATGTAAATCTATTAAAAGATGTTTCATATCAACATGCTTAATAGTCATAGCAGCCAATGATTTCCTACATAGAGCATCAGCAACCACATTGGCTTTTCCTGGATGATAGTGAATCTCACAGTCACAGTTCAAGACATCTTCGTTGTCTCATATTCAGTTCTTTTTGGGTAAAAAAGTACTTTAGACTCTTGTGATCTGTGTAGATCTCACACTTCTCCCCATAGAGACAGTGTCTCCAAATTTTCAGTACAAAGACAACTGCTGCTAGCTCTAAATCATGAGTAGGATACCTCTTTTCATATTCCTTCAATTGCCTAGAGGCATAAGCAATGACTTTGCCATTTTGCATGAGAACACATCCTAGACCATTCTTTGAGGCATCACTATAAACAACAAATCCTCCTGATCCGGATGGTATTGAAAGTATAGGGGCTGTTATCGAATGATGCTTCAATTCCTCAAAACTCCTTTCACAATTTCTGTTCCAGTGAAACTTCATAGTCTTCCTTGTTAAATGAGTCAATGGAGAAGCCAGCTTTGAGAAACCTTCAACAAAACATCTATAATAACCCGCTAACCCCAAGAAGCTACGAATCTCAGAAACATTTGTTAGTCTTGGCCAATTATTCACAGCTTCAACTTTCGTTGGATCTACAGAAATACCATTTTCAGAAACTACATGACCAAGGAAGATAACTTTTTCTAATCAGAACTTGCACTTCTTAAACTTAGCATACAGTTGCTTTTCCCTAAGAATTCTCAACATGGTCCTCAAATGCTCCATATGCTGCTCTATTGAGCGTGAGTAAATCAAAATATCATCGATGAAAACTATAGCAAATTTATCTAAGAAATCTTTAAACACTCTATTCATCAAGTCCATGAAAGCAGCTAGGGCATTAGTTAATCCAAAGGGCATTACTAAAAACTCATAGTGTCCATATTTAGTTCTAAAAGCTGTTTTTGGAATATCTTCCTCCTTAATTTTTAACTGATGGTATCCTGATCTTAAGTCAATCTTTGAAAAGACAGAAGCTCCTTGTAGTTGATCAATCAGATCATCAATTCTGGGAAGCAGATACTTGTTTTTGATTATGACCTTATTCAACTCTCTATAATCAATGCAAAGCCTCATAGTCCCATCTTTCTTCTTTACAAACAAAACTGGAGCACCCTATGGTGAAAAGCTTGGGCGAATAAAACCTTTGTCTAATAACTCTTATAATTGTACTTTCAATTCCTTTAACTCTGCCGGAGCCATTCTATAAGGTGCTTTCAAAATAGGAGTCGTACTGAGTAATAAGTCAATAAAAAACTCTATCTCTCTTTCAGATGGGAACCTAGACAAATCTTCATGAAATACATCAAGAAATTCACTAACTACTAGCACTTCCTCAGGCTTCACTTTTAACTCTTCTCTAGTATCCATTATGTTGGCCAAGTAACCCATGCATCCTTTTTCAAGTAACTTCCTTGCTTTTATTGAGGAGATTATTAGAATCATCGAGTTTCCACTAGTACCAACAAAAGTGAACTTCTCTATACTTGGTGGCTGAAACACTACCTTCTTCAAATAGCAATCAATAGTAGCATGATATTTTGATAACCAATCCATACCTAAGATAACTTCAAAATCTTGCATATCCAATACTATTAAATCTACACACAAATCTTTACCAGCTACTTGGATTGGACATGCCTTGAGAACTTGATCAGAACATAAAACTTCTCCCGATGGAATAGTTACACAATATTTGAAATTCAAGTACTCTAGTATTTTGCTCAATTTCCTCACAAATGTAGGTGATGCAAATGAATGTGTAGCCTCTGAACCTATTAATGCATGAATAGGAATACCAAAGATAAGAATCTCACCTGCTGGAACAGATGGGTTCGCCTCAGCATCTTCTTTTGTTATTGTATACACACGAGCTGGGACTTTCTTCTGCTCATCTGTAACATTTGGACAATTGTTTACATAGTGTCCAGATTTTTCACATAAGAAGCAAGCACCATAACCCATTAAACACTCTCCACGATGAGTCTTCCCACATTTAGGATAAACAGTCCTCTGAGTAGTAGCTGATTATGTCTGTTGGCCTATTGCTTGGCATTTATGTGGCTCTTGTCTTTCTCTTTGATTCTGTTGCCACTTTCTTTTATTTTCACTAGCCTCTGGTTGAGATCCTCCTCCAAAGGTTGTATTTCTCCTTGCCATATTTATATTCCTGTGAATTTCTTGAGCTCTTATAACTCTTAGTTCGGCTTCTTCAGCTTCAAGAGCTTTATCTACAACCTCAGCATATGACATATCTTTATGAGCAGATATCTTAACATCCCTATAAATTTCTACCTTGAGGCCTTGAAGGAACTGGCTTACTTTTAGCTCATTGGTACTCACCATGTGCGGAGCAAATCGGGATAACTCTTCAAATTTCTTTATGTAGTCATTAATAGACATACTTCCCTATTTCAGATTAACAAACTCAGCAGCCTTCATCATCCTATGTACATTGCTAAAATATTTTCTGTAGAATATTTCCTTAAACTGCTCCCAAGTAAGCCTAGTAGTATCAGTGATGGACTTCATAGAATCTGACCAGTGTCTAGCATCTATCTGGAACATAAAAATGGCACATGAAACTTTTTCCTCATCAGAGATTCTAATGTAATCGAAAATACCCTCAATACTCCTAACCCACTCTTCTGCCAGCAGTGGATCAGTTTCACCCTTGAAAGCTGGAGGCTTATTCTTTCTAAACCTCTCACAAGCTATGGCCTGTGGTAATTTTCTTGTCTAACTATGGCCTGTGGTAATGCTTGATCTCCACGCCTTTCCTCCCTTTCTATAAGCCTTTCTAACTGTCTTACTTGTGTCTCAACTAACTCTGTCAACCTTCCTATAACAACATCTTTGTTGATCTCATTTTCAGTAGTACTTGTCTTATCATCCCTTCGCTCACTTGTTTGACCTTTAGCCCTTGGCATGATTCCCTGTATAGTTACTATTTCACTTATATCCATGCATAACAACCAATAACAAATACATAACATAAGGCATCAAAGTTAACGCTAACAAAGGAAATTAAAACTTACTGGTTGACTGAGCTTTTTTGTCACATGATCATACCTATGTAGACAGTCTTCAGAAATGATTAAACCTCTACTCTGATACCAACACTGTAACACCCCCTAGCTTAACCATATTATCATATACAGTCAAACTATGAAGTATTATTCTTTCTTAAACATTATCTTTTGTTTTGATAAAAAGGTGGGCAATTTTTAAACTTTTCAGAACTTTTAGACAAAAGTAACTGCATGGCATTTCTTGTTAAAAGTGTCTTTACAAAATGTACAATCAAAAGAGGTTTTTACCAGTCGATTTTTCCATCAGCAGTAGTATTTACATTACACCAAAATATCTCAAAACCAAAAATGTCGCCCACAGGTCAAACTCGTCTACATCCGTATGAACATGGCGACAAAAGGCAAGTCAGACAACCAGCTAGTCAATACCAAAATGTGCCTCCTCATCTGCATCACAAGACTAAAATGAGCTAAAGCTCAGTATGTAAACACTATGCATGCTTATGAATGCTTTAAAATCTCACAAAGTTCCTATTGTTCCAATTTCTTTCTTAAACATTTGAGTCCATGTATTTTCCTTAAAAATTATTCTTAGTTGGGCCCCTTATCACATTGCTTGTCCTATAAGTCGATAGGCCATGATAACATTGGGCAGAAACTCTGGCCAAGAGTAAAAATAATGTGCGACCATTGTGTGAGGTTTTTTTTTTGAAAATTCCTTCCCTCATCAAATGGGCATCTCACACCGCGCTAATATTGTCCCGCTTCAATGAGACACATTATAAGATCCGTAAATTCCACTTCAATAGGAGAGTCTGCATCAACAGACTTACCTATCCAACTCTGACAGGCTAATAATTGCCTTTAAAACTTATCTTATAAAATTGGTACAATGGTACTCACTTTCAAATACTCTTATAATAAAAGTCTCCATTTGCATGCAAAACATGCCATGCACATGCCATTTTATAACTTTCAGGAATAAGTAAGTTTCACATAAATACATCTTCCATATAGTTCTTGTGATGCAGTTGTAAGTCTTTACTTACCTCGTGTCCTGAATAGGAATCGATAGTGGAAAGAGTCAATATCCTCTAGAGATTGGTGTGCTAATCACTTTGACTAGTTTCGGTGTATCTTGCTTTCTAGGACTCCAATTTGAGTTCTACCACTTGGAAACTCTTGGAAATATTTGAGGGGAGTTGAGAGAAGTCACAAAAAGCATTGGAGATTTTCAGGTTGTGGCTGGAGAGAAAGGGAAAGAAAATGACCAGATTTGACCCAAAATCAACACTTATTGGCTAAGAAAAGGCATAACTTAAATTCTAAGGGGTATTTTGGATATTTTACACATTACTTTCCATGTGTCCATCTCTAAAACATCCTTACCATAGTCACCACGTTACTGGTTACTCCTATACATCCAAGTGTAGCCAAAGTTGGTGAATCCTACCTTAGAAAGTGAAAACTAGTCGTACTTTGACTTATAATCCTATATGGCCAATCTTATTGTAATTTGGTGGAACCTAGCCCCTTAACCAATCATTAAACATAAAAAGCAAGTCAATTAGACTCCAATTAATAATGCAAACATAGTATTAGCACTCAATTATTAGAATACACAAAAACGACATTACGCGATTAAGCCTAATATAAGCTAGCTTAGTACAACTAAATACGAATTAGTGTCCTGAATGCCTAGAGACGACAAATAAAATGCTATAAATGAGTCCTAGACATTGAATCAAGCCTATTTGACATGTTAAATACACCGTGAATTTGACTCCGAAATGCGTGAAAATTACATTTTACCGAAAAATCTCTATTTGACCAAGTTATCAACAAGTACGATCTTAATGCATGTGCATATAGTATTGCTTTCATAATTATATTCTTTGTTCTTTTAGCACACCGAGCTCTCTCTTTGAGGGTAATGAACCTCTACACTACATTGGGACACTTCGACAATCATTAGTGTAATAACATGTATGTAAATGCACATAACATAATGAATGAGTATGTTACTATAAAACTTATATTAATGACTTCTAGATGCCTAATATGCAATTAGAACATATTTATTATTGGCTTAATATGCATGTGAGAATATTGGGCACCACAGCTCTATCACCGGTCTTCTCTCGTTACTGCGTGAATTTGTCACTTAAGCATCTTGATTTATCTCTAAATTAACTCTGGAGAACAACATTCTTCACTCAATAAACTCTCACCTGAACTATGCATCAAAAACAATAAAACAAGTAAAAATAGCTCAAAGACGAGTAATTCTTAAGCTTGAAAGTATAGTAAAGATAAGTGTAACATACACTCATCACAAATTTTCAATAATAACCGGCTAATCCCAAAAGGCTCCTCACTTCAGTCATAGTTTTGGGTGCTAGCCAATTGTTTACTACCACTTGGAGAATTTAGTATAGAGACAATGTTCCCTTAAGTTCTACAATATGAGTCCGAGGTGTTGTTTGTGCTTCTCTTAAAAGCTTGAGTAAATCAAGATGTTATTGTTAAAGACTATGACAAACTTGTCCAAGTATTCCATGAATGTCTTAGGAGTATTAGTTAGCCCAAAAGGCATTATTAAAAACTCATATTACCCGTATCACGTTCGAAAGGCAGACTTTGAAATATCACTCTATTTAATTCTTAGTTGATGATAGCCTGATCGTAAATTGATCTTTGAAAAAACTGTAGCCCCTTTTAGTTGATCGAACAAGTCATCTATCCTCAGCAAAGTATATTTTTTCTTTATGGTCACATTATTCAATTCTCCATAGTCGATGAATATTCTAAATGTTCCGTCTTTCTTCTTCACAAATAGGATTGGTGCACCCCCACGGTGAATGGCTTGGTCTAATGATGTGATGCTCAAGATTCTCATATACATAATAAGCCAATAATAAACATGTTCATATTTTATAATAGACATATCAAGTAACTAATATCAATTTTATGATAAATTACTCATTCTTTATTGTTAAATGTTTTAATCTGTATTATTATACTAATGCTTATTAAAGTACTCCCATGCAGTGTAAAGGCTTTGTACCCTCAGAGAGAGAACTTGATATGTAAAAGAAACAAAGAATACATTTATGAATAGCAATATTATATGCACAAGCATTAAAATCATATTTGTTGATAACTTGGTCAAATGGTAGTTTTTCAGTAAAATATATTTTTCACGCTTTTTGGAGCCAAACTCACTGTTTATTTAACACGTTAAATAGTTTTAGGACTTATTTATAGCATTTTATTTGTCGACCACAAGTACGCACCAGGTAGCAGTCACTGTACTGAATTGTATTTAATTGCACTAAACTAGCATAGATTCAGCTTAATCGAGCAATGTCGTTTTTATAGATTCTAATAATTAGACATTGATACTATGTTTACATTTCTAATTAACTTATTTTTAGATTTATTGGGCTAGGTTCTACCAGATTATAATAAGATTGACCATATGGGATTATAGGTCAAAGTATGACTAGTTTTCACTTTCTAAGCTAGGACTCACTAAATTTGTGTACACTTGGATGTATGGGAGTTAATAAAGCAATGTGGTGACCATGATAAGGATGTTTTAGAGTTGAACTCATGGAAAGTATTGTGCAAAATACCTAAAATACTCCTTAAAATTTAAGTTTATGTCATTTCTTAGTCATTAAGTATCAATTTCAAGCCAAATCTGGTTATTTTCTTTCTCTTTTTCTCTAGTGACGACCTGAACCTCTTCAATACCTTTCTATGCTTTTCTCAACACGTCTTAGCCATATTCAATACTTTCCAAGTGGTGGAACTCAAGTTGGAGCTCTAGAAAACTAAGATAGATCAACACTAGTCAATGTAGTTCTACTACTCCTTCTTCTTAAGTTTTGTTTTCTGATTTCAATTAACCACTTAATCTCACTTAAATAGTGATGCCTCTAGGTTCTATTGAGTCTTGAAATCAATTTCAAAGCCTTGAGAATCAATTTGGTAGAGGCAGAAGACAAGAGTTTCAATAAGAGCTCAAACTAGTCAAGATGAGCTCTATGTAGGATTTTGAATTTGTAGTTAATTTTTTTTATTTCAGCTCTTAAAAAAAAAGTAATTTTTTGATGAATAATGATCCTAGGAACCTTTATATATTATTGAAAACAAAAAATTTAAGTGAAGGATTAAATTTAGACCTATAGCCTCAAAGTTTGCTATTTATGGAGTTAGGTGTTTTCATGTGTAATAGATTAAGTTTTCTACATTTATAATCTGATTTCTTAAACTTGGAGTATATATTTTATTGATCTTATTATTTATTACACTCGTTTAGTGGCTGTTGGTGATGACACATAAGTGTAAAAGTGGTTTTAAACTTTATTTAAACCGAAAAAGAGTCCAAGTGCACTTATGTCATTCTAAGTGATCCTCTTTGATGTGTATATATAGGAATTGGCTTATCAACTTTTATTGCAGGTATAAATCAAGATTTAAGAGATGTGGGAATGCCCTAAAAATTGAGGAGGTGCTGTCCAAATATTTTTAAAACTAAGTGGTACTATTTAGAAGAAAATGGGCTAGTTTCTAGGAAGGTATGTGCTATTTTGGATCATTTTTATACTAAAGAACTAGTATTCATATTTTAATGATTTTAATAAGCTTTTAATGTTATTTATTTACTATTATGTACCTTATATCACTTGTGAAAGTTGTGATTTTAGTTTTAAGCTTGTTTCTTTAAGTATTTTACATCGTAGTGATTATTCTAGTAATGAAATTGATATCAGGTCTTCCGTATATGTTGCTACAGAGGATACTGACCTTTTTCATTATCTTTTTCACAGGACACAATGTAAGTAAAGATTTATTTTAACTGTATCATAAGATCAATAGTAGATATAAATGTTTCCTATATGATTGTATGTATTATATTAATTATATATTATTCCTATAGTTGTTGTTAGTTCATAAAAGACATACGCATTCATGAAAGATATAAGCATGACATAATCATTAAAGAATGATTTTCAAGAAGTGAAGTTTTCCACGCATTGGATTTAAATTAGTACCATTGTATTGATTTTATGTGATATGTTTTAACTATATTGTTTAGTCTGTCTACATTAGGTAGGTATAGTTTGCACAAGTATCTTTCTTGTATAGGTGGGCACAGCTTACCGACTGCCAGGACTGAACATTGTACTATAAGTTATGTGAGATGCATTACTTAGTCAGTTTGCATTAGGTAGGTATGGTTTGCATTAGTTATATGTTTCATTCCCGCATAAGTGGACACGACCTACCGATTGTTGCAGCTTTGTAGTGTACTCAAGGTTCCTATAAAGAAACATTTTCTATGAAAAGTGCATCAAAATGAAAAGTTATGAAAAAAAAGAGTATAATGGGAATTTCAATGAAGTTATACATGAAACACGTTCACGAGCATGCATGATCTTTACTTACTAAGCATTAGCTCATTTAGTTCCTGTGATGTAGGTGAGGAGATATATGATATATAAAGTTATTGGTTAGCTAGCTCATTTTCTTGTCATCATGATCATACATATGTTGATAAGCTTGATTTGTGGGGCAATATTTTCTTTGTATTTCGATATTTTGATGTGTTGTAATTGTCACTACTGATGGCAAGATAAACTGATAAGAACCTTTTAGTTATATATTTTATAGAGACACTTTCAAATAGTAATGCTACTCAGCTTCTTTTGTTTTAAAGTTTGAAAAGTCTAAATTTGCCCCTTTTTTTAACAATACTAAAGTTATGGTTCATAAAAGAATAATACTTCCTAATTAGTGGAGAGACAAGCTCAACAAATAGAAAGACTTATAGAACGAGATCAAAAGAGAGGACAAATTACTAATACAAGTTGTAGCTAGATAAGAAAATCATGAACTAGCTTCTTAAAGGTTCAGGAAGAATGAACCTTCAGCTTTTAATGGTGGAACAGAACAATTATTAGCTGAGGAGTGGATTCGGAGTCTGGAGGATATCCTTGATTACATACGAATTTCTGAGAAAGAAAAAGTTTCTTATGCTACTTATATGTTCCAAATGGACGCCAAGCATTGGTGGGATTCCATAAAGTCAATCACTGATATTAATAGATTAAATTAGGAGAGATTTAAGGAAATATTTTACAGGATGTACTTTAGTGAAGCTCATTGACTTGCAAAGGCAGTTGAGTTTACTAATTTAAGGTAGAGTAGCATGTCTATGTGTGACTATATAAAGAAATTTGATGAGCTATCTCGCTTTGCTCCTCATATGGTGAGTACTAATGAGTTGAAAGTAAATTAGTTTCTATCGAAACTCAAAGTAGAAATATATAAGGATATTAAAATGTCTACAAGAAAAATTGTACCTCACACAAAAGTTGTAGAGAAAGCCCTTGAAGGTGAAGAAGTTGAACTGAAGGTGGTAAAGTTACTAGAAATTAGAAGGAACATAAATATGGCAAGAAGAAATGCAAATTTAGGAAAAGGTACTCAGCTAGAGTCTAATAGATGCAAAAAGAAATTTTCACAGGGTCAAGAACAAAGACAAGATCCCTCAAAGTACCCAGCAACAGGTCAAGAAATATAATATACTCCAAATAAAAAATTTAGATGTCATAAATGTAAAAGGCCTCACAAAGGTGAATGTCTTTTAGGTAGTAGAGCGTGTTATACATTGGCAAGATAGGACATTTTTCTAGAGATTGTCCCCCCACCTTTAGTGAACAAAAGAAAGTTCTAGCTCTTGTATTTACCATACTACAATAGATACTAAGGTTGATCGATTAGTTATAGTAGGTGAGATCTCTAACTTTGATATCCTTGCAAATACCTTAATAGAATTAGGAACCACACATTTATTTGCATCACCAGCATATATGAAAAAATTGGACAGATCATCTGAAACTTTGCATTTAAGATACTGTGTAACTATTCATTCTGGAGAAGTACTATATTCTGGTCAAGTTTTGAGAGCATGTCTAATACAGATAAATGGTAGAGAGTTATGGGCAGACTTTTAAGGTGATTTTGGGTATGGATTGGCTATCTAAATATCATGCTAGCATTGATTATAATTGTAAAAGAGTAATATTTTAGCTACCTGTTGAAGAGAAGTTTACTTTCCTTGGGTCTTCTAAGAAGAAAATAGCACCAATTATTTCAATGATAAAACAAGAAAGTTACTTAAGAAAGGCTATACTAGTTATTCAGCAAATGTAATGGATACTAGGGAGGAACTTAAGATAAAGCCAGAGGAAGTATCAGCGGTTTATGAATTTCTAGAGGTATACCAAGAAGATCTACCAGGATTACCACCTGATTGAGAGATAGAGTTTGTTATTGACTTGCTACCTGGTACAACTCCTATTTCTAAAGCACTATATAGAATGGCACCAGTAGAGCTGAAGGAATTAAGAGTACAATTACAGGAAGTTTTGGACAATGATTTCGTACACCCAAGCTTTTCACTATGGGGTACTTCAGTGTTGTTTGTAAAGAAGAAAGATGAGACTATGAGACTTTGTATTGATTATAGAGAGTTAAATAAGGTCACAATCAAGAATAAATATCCTCTCTCTAGAAATGATGATTTGTTTGATCAGTTACATGGTGCTTCAGTATTTTCCAAGATTGATTTAAGATTAGGATACCACTAACTAAAGTTTAAGGAATGAGATATTCCTAAGACAGTTTTTAGAACGAGATACATGCACTATAGGTTCTTAGTAATGCCTTTTGGTTTAACTAATAGCTCAACTGCTTTTATGGACATGATGAATAGAGTATTCAAGGATTCTTAGATAGTTTTATTATAGTATTTATTGATGATATTTTGATATAATCACACTCAAGAGAGGAGCACATAGAGTATTTGAGAACAATTTTGAGGATCTTAAAAGAAAAGCAGTTGTATGCAAAGTTTAAGAAATATGAGTTCTAGTTGGAGAAAGTTATCCCTTTGGTCATGCAGTATTTGGAAATGGTATTTCTGTAGACCCAGTGAAGGTTGAAGCTGTAAGTAATTGATCAACACTTTTCGGAGATTCGTAGTTTTTTCAGACTGGCTAGTTATTATAGAAGGTTTATAGAAGGATTTTCTAAGTTAGTTTCTCCATTGACTCAGTTGACTAGAAAGAATGTGAAATTTCATTGAGATGATGATTGTAAAAAGAGTTTTCAAGAGTTAAATTTTCAAGAGTTAAATCATCATTTGGTCATAGTTCCTATACTTTATATATCCACTGGATCGAGAGGATTTGTTATTTACAATGATGCTTCAGAAAATGGTCTAGGTTGTGTTTTGATGCAAAATGGTAAGGCTATCGCCTATGCTTCTAGGTGACTGAAGTAATATGAAAAGAAATATCGCCTATGCTTCTAGGCGACTGAAAGAATATGAAAAGAAATATCCTACTCATGATTTGGAACTAGCAGCAGTAGTTTTTACACTCAAGATTTGGAGATATTATCTTTGTCAAATCTACACAGACCATAAAAGCCTCAAGTATTTCTTTATCCAAAAGGAACTAAATATGAGATAGAGAAGATGCCTTGAACAGATGAAAGAATATGACTGTGATGCTCTAAGTAGAAAGTCATTAGCTACTGTGTTACTCAAATATGTTGATAGGAAATATCTTTTCATAGATTTATATCGATTGGAATTAGAGATTATATATACAGGTTTAATAGATAAACTAGTAGCTCTTATCTTGCAATCTACAATTTTAGAGAAAATCAAGCAAGGCCAGAATACAGATCCCTATTTGGCAAGTTTAAAGACTAAGACAGTCTAGAAAGGAGGTGGCCTTCTAGATTTCTGGTGATAGTATAATCAGATACAGAAATAGACTATGTGTGCCTTATAGAACAATTAGAAAGGAGATATTGATAGAAGTTAATTTAATTTAAAAATAAATAAATAAAAGTATTCTTTCTTCCCTATCATCATATTCTCCCTTCACGTTTCACCATTGCTCTTGCTCGTCATCTTCCTAGTTTCATCAATGCCCAAAGAAGACAAATCTGAAATTATTTTTGCTTTCTTACAATTTTGTGCACATTTAGAGGATTAAATCAACTTTTTCTTTTATTCTGCTACAACACAATATAATACTAAAGGTAAAAAAAAGTTGACGATCTCAACTCAGTTATTGGTGTACAAGAGAAGATTTGAAGAAAAGCATTTTCTCTTTAGATCCGGGTTAGTGTGAGAAATTTATTTATATAGAAATTAAATCCAATTCATAAAATGGCATTCCGACTAAGAACGATCCAAAAGAAATTGATGTCGGAGGAGACGAGCATTTTGAACCACACTCAATCACCGAGACGGATCGTCGGAACCATGGCAAAACAATGGGGATACTCATGGCTTCCCCTCCATATTGTGGAGGAAGGAGAGCGTGAAAGGGAGAAGAGAGGGAATAGGGAGAGGAAAAAAAATCAATTTAAGTTTTTTGTTAGATTAATTCATTTTTTAAAAAAATTTATATATTAAAATTATAAAATACTTGGCACATCAGCAATTCCGTTAAATTAAAGACGGATTTGAATGAAAAGACAAATTTTGCAAAAAACGAATTATACAAGGACAACTTTTGCAACAAAAAAAAATAGTTCGGGTGCAAAACTTACATAGCTAATAATTCAAGGGAAAACACACAATTTGTCCTTATATTAATGTATATAAGTTTCTATATTTAATATATCTATCAGTTTTATATTAATGTATAATGTATATAAGCTTTTGTATTGGGTATACATGATATCAGATATAGTAAAACTAATATAAATATAGTTAAACTGATAAACACAAGATCAATTTCTTATAAAAGAAAATTGACATTTAAACGGCAAATTGGCTTTAGAGTCTCTTACTTTGCAAGTGACTAGCAAAACGACAAAACAATGTAATTGACTAACAAATTTTGGCTTCGACCAAAAGCAAAAAGATAAACCAGAAGAAAACATCTGGAATTGAATATCTTCCAGTCCTAGATGAAATTAAAATCAAAGAATGATTGAACAAGCAACCTCACCAAAAGTAATTCAACCACATGTATACAAAACCCAATTTAAATGAATCGAAACTCTATCAAAGCACAAATAAGAGCATCAGGACCATTATGAAATTAATTAAAATGAAGGAAGCCCATTTCACACAACTCCCTATTCTGTATATCACGGTACTACGAAGATGTATAGATATTTGAAAATGCATTATTGGTGGACAGACATGAAGAAGGATGTGATTGTGATTGTAGA